>JAUJPO010043754.1:0-17250 GCA_032270745.1 Tiaropsis multicirrata
CTTCAAAGTTGATGTAAATAAGCACAGCTATTGCTACCAAATACCAAATGCAAAGAAACCCAAAGAAATTTGTATCTTTGTAACTTTTCACTCACAATCAAGTTCAAAAGGTCTGTAGGCTTTTAGAAATGGGCTCCTTCCTTCAAAGTTGATGTAAATAAGCACAGCTATTGCTACCAAATACCAAATGCAAAGAAACCCAAAGAAATTTGTATCTATGTAACTTTTCACTCACAATATCAAGTTCAAAAGGTCTGTAGGCTTTTAGAAATGGGCTCCTTCCTTCAAAGTTGATGGTATTTGGTAGCAATAGCTGTGCTTATTTCCAAATGCAAAGAAACCACTTTCGAAAGAATCGAGTGGGGTTAAGAGAGCTGTTTTTGCTGATTTTCTACTATTTAAAAAAAAAGTCTAAAACCTTTTGACCTGCATTGCACATAACAACAGTGAGATTTCCCTCGGCTCCAGGGACATTTTTTGCGACGCAAAGTGTCTTCGAGACCCGCAGGGGGTTTAAATACATCAATGTATCATCAGAATTATCAATAGCATCATCAGTGTATGAGAGTATGTACATGCTCTAGGTTCGAGGGTGATTGAAAGATACCTTTAGATTATAACAGATATAAGCTTTTATATCATCTATACCGAAAACTTTTTTACTCTGTTTTCTGGGTAGTTTAGTGGAATATAAAATGAAATTGGAAATATGAAAAGGGGAAAAGAGAGAAAGGAAGAACAGAGCAGAGAGTTGTGGCTGTTCAAACGGAAAGGGTATAGATAATTTATTACCCCTCTGAAAAACAGTGAATGGTTTTAAGGGGTTTTTGTTGTTATCTCTCATTCCGGTCTGCAAAATACATTTATCTATTATTTTGTTCCTTTGTGTTCTTATTTTTCAATGACGGTTTGAGAAAGCAAAAGAATTGAAAACAATAGAATAATAAATGAGCTATAATTATGTTTCATTCTTTTGTTTTGTTGGTGTGTTTTTGAAAACAATACAAGAATAGGTGTTGAGGATTTGAATTTTCATCGACGAAAAAAATAGAAGAATAGAGTAATATATAATGAAAAAAAATGATGAAAAAAAAATTTATGAAAAGAGAAAAAAAAAAAAAAAGAGAAAAGAATAGAAGAAAAAGATAATAAGAAAGATTCGCCTCTCTCACGGGAAAAATAATTTTTTCTGACAAGTACATAAGTCGGAAAAAGTTTTTATTCTCAAAACAACAAAAAACGTTATGAAGGCCGTGGAAAATAACAAAAAATTCGGTTCGAAGCGAAAATCAGACACCAATAACAATAATAATGATGAACCAAAAACGAAATACGGAAAAACAAGCATCGTAAGGAGCGCCGCTGAATTCTTCGGTAACGCTACTCTTTTACCGACCACTATAGCTTACGATTCAAGTATCTTACCTGACGCTATATTCCTAACAAATTCATCCGGACAGTTGATTACAACTCCTGTTAATTCCATACCGACTAGCAACAGTAGCAATCACCATATCTTACAAGAGAAAACCAACATTTCTATCCTTGACCACCATTCACTAAACGACGAAACTTCAAATTTGTATCTGAAGAATAAGAGAGAGGCGACAAGTGAAGAAGAAGGAACAAAAAATGCAGCTGCAACACCATCATCAACGAACAAGAACAAGAAGAACAACATAAAGAAGAAACCATCTGCACTTCCAGCTACTTGCACTACTTCTACACAACTACTTCATCTTCTTCCTCACTCTCAACCTCCTAATAACCATAATAAAAAGAAAACGAAGGCAGATGATTTTACTACTGAAGCGACTTTGTCGACTTTGAATACAAAAACACATAAAAATAATAAACAGACCAGTAGCAAAAAGAAGAAGAAAACATCGACGACTCTTCAACAAAATATCATTAAAGGATTACCATCACTAAGTGACTTTACAACCATCGCCACTCTACCATCCATACAAGAAGCTCTCAAACTAACCAAACCACCAACAAACGGCATCACATTAAGATTTGCGGCGTCGCCCCCTCCACCACATCCTCCACTGTCGGTCACCACAGATCTGGTACCACAAACTTCAACTTTATTCAAATACGAGCACGAAGAACCACAGTCTCCAGAACCATTATTACCTTCGACTGTTACTATATCTCCACCATTGACACCAAATCTATCAACCACTCAACTCTTAGCCTCACCAGCTCCTGCTTTAACCACGTCATTTGTATTTACAAACGGAATAGCACAAAAAGACACTTTAGTAGAAACATCATCACAAACGTTCAGTGGAGCAACTTTTTCTAATTTCCCGCTTATCGCTTCTGGGTTAACCGCTGGTAATTTAGCTGGATTTGCAGCTCAGACAAACTTTACAACGTTTAGTTTACAAGCACCCCTACTGGCGCCTGGACTTACAATACCGCTTTACAATTCACTAGTAACTGTCTCAACTAAAGAAGGAATTTTACCAACTTTGAACAAAGATATTCTATCAGCAACAAAACTGAGTGCAGCCCCGAAAGCAACGAAGGCCAGTAAAAAGAAAACCACGAGCATAGTATCTTCCGGACAAAACGGTAATGATATGACGGCCTCGCGTGGTAGAAAACGCACGGCACAATCACGTCTTCCCGCTAAACTAAAGGAGCCAGCAGCCGTTGCACGACGTAACGCTCGTGAACGTAGACGCGTCAAAATGGTGAACGACGGATTTTTAAGACTGCGACGTCACGTTCCAACTGATCCAAAAAATAAGAAATTATCCAAAGTGAAGACTCTTAGGTTGGCAATAGAATACATAGACCATTTACAACAGTTGTTACAATCAGACTCTACCACAAAGCAGACGCAGCAAAGCATTATGACCAGTTTTACGGCGCAAATTAGCGATGGGGATTACGACGACCTTGACGTCGATGGCGATGATATGGAAACGGAAAATTGGCTACAATCTAATTCATTGGTAAGTTTGCTTTGTTACCAATATTTATTTATTTATGCTATGGTAGATTTCCAAAAGCTTTCCCATGAGTTTACCCTTTACAGTATTGAAAATATTGGTTTAAAAAATGAAATTTTGGATGTCCCAGAGGTCAAATCGACGCTTGCCCGAGGTAAAACTACTTTCCGGGGGAAAGGAGAGGGTTGAAAATGTATAAAATGTTCAGACGAGGTAAAATTATGAGAACAAGCTAAGCTAGTCCCTGACCCTTCTGGAAAAAGCCCAATCTTACCCATTAAAGTTTTCCGTAGTAAAGTCTCTTTAACGAGTTTGGAGAACGAAGCATCGAGACAAAAATTAGTCTCTTTTATTCAAGCAATTTTTAGAGACTTTGGTCCTAAAGACATGGGCTAAATTTGGCAGATACATTATATCTACGGTAAACCTTAATATATCTAAAACGTTTATTCGGCTGTTTTTTTGCTGTGTTGAATCTAACTGATTAAATTTGGCAAAAGATCGTCAATCAAAACCTTTGCTTGAAATTGATTGAAAAAAGTTTTTTCTCGACTTTAATTCACAATTTGATCCGACACAGCAGAAACTCTACCGAATACTAAAGTAGGCCTAACGTCAGAAAATCAAAAAAAAGGAAGTCATCGCAATCAGGTGAATCTTATGGATATGCATGGCTAGCTAATAACAATAACAAGGTCTTGGTATCTAAATCTGATGGTCGAGGGTTGTGGATAAGATTGTATTACTTTGATCGACAAAGAATATACAGACAACTTTTTCCTACCATCCTTGATATCTTCTCTCGTAGAGCACTTATTGCTTCATCTTTGTCTTCGCAAGCAATTTCCAGTTTATCCAGCTGGAAACAAATTAAAGAGAAAGAATGGTTTTCAAATGTTTTCATCACTAATATAGTAGTTTGAAGTAATTCAGACGGTGGAATTTTGACGTTTCACATACATGATTGACCCATATGTTTATAATAAAATAGTTACGGTAAGCCGAGTGTTAATAAAGACTTGTGGTGTTCTTCTCAATATTGAAGAGTAAGTTATTATGAATCGAGAAAAAAAAATGAAACGGTTTTTCTTACTTTCTCCAAAACCTCATCCCGCTTCTTTTCAGCTGACAAAACTCTCGCCTCATACTCTTCCATCTAAAAAAGAAATTCCAAATTGATTAAAAAAAACAATAATAATAAGTCACAAGTCTAAAAAGCAGACTATAAACTTCAATTCACCTTTGCTAGTTGTATAAATTACAAAATCATCTGAAGATTAAATGTCAAAAGTCAAGGAGGTGTTAGCGAACCAATACTGATTTCTATATTCTTGCTGCAAAACATAACAAAATAAAAAAACTTCAATTTCTTGTCTATTAAAATTTTCCTTCCGTTATACCTTTGTGTTGAGCAGTTCTCGAACTTTTCCTGTTTGTTGTCGAACTCTATTCAACTGTTTTTCAGCGAGTTCAAATTTTTCTTTCCAAGAAACATCACTCTCATCGCCAGCCTCTTCTTTATCAGATTTTATGATGATGTCATCATCTTGAGTTTGATTATTTTGGCCATCTTTAACCACCAGAGTAGGAGGATTCTCTACAACACTTGATGCCCTACTCGCCATATTCTATTCACTTTAAAGTGATAGTTTATAATTCTTTTTTAAATAATCTTTAGCTCATTTTCTTAGAATTACTAAAAGGAACAATATTCAGAAAATATTTCAACAGCTTATAATTTTAAATAATACAAAGGTAGAAAGTAGGATTGACACTAAATTTGGGTCTAATTTTGGACGTTTAGGTAAGGCAAGTCCAAGTTGATTTGTTGTTTTACGGACAAAGCAGTTTCAAAATATGGGTCGGTCGCTCGGCAAAAAAATATAAATTTAACACTAAATTTGTTCTTTGAGGCAAATTTGTTTAAATAAAGCTAGAATTGAATGAAAGTTTGTCATGAAAATTTAAATGATCTTTTCTTATTTCTTTTCATGAAATAAAGAAAACTATCAAATCAAAATTTTTAGTGACTTTCCCTTCCATTTTATTTTTATTTCACTTTTTCAAAAATATGGGTCGGTCGGGCCCGTAAAACAACTAATTAAATTGGTCTCGCCTAAAGGAAGAAATTCTTAGACTACCTTTTTCTTAAGATTTTCCATGACTTCTTTATTCTTTCCACGTGCAGTAGCTAATACATAATACTTTGGGTGTGCAAATTGTGATTTATCGAGATTTTCTTCAAAAGTTGACGGTGTGACGGAGAAATTCAATATTCCCTACATAAAAGAATGCAACGGATCAGCCATCGACTTTCTTGGGACATATTGGCCTGAGTGCCCATAAACTAAATAAAATTGTCATTCCATTTCTAATTCAATATTTTTGTGGCGATAGTTTTCGACATCCATCAATATCTTTTTGGTACTGGCCTCAAAACATTTAATATAGGCTTCAACGTGAATATAAAACAATAATGGACCTAATCAACGACAATATAATGATGTGACGTGCATTAATGTTCTCTTGAAGTCAAACTCACAGAACAACTCACAATTTGGTTGAGTAAAGCTTTTCTTCGAGGTGAACCACTTGCCAGGTGAACATCAAAATCTTTCAATAATCTATTCAATGATACATTCATCTTTTTATGTTTATTTCTAAAAAAATAATTCCAATAGTGAGAGTTGAAAATATCGTCTGAAATTTCGTTGAAAGTTCTTTTACTATCGGAAGGAGGGGTAGAAAATGTGTGTGGTGACAAAATGCTAAACAATTCACGTATAGATAACAATAAAGATTCCATTACCTTCCCCAGTTTCGAAAAAATGAGTGTCAACATGAAAAATACAAATTGTAAAAATATATTTCCCACCAAAAATAAGTCATATGTAAACATTAAAATAACAAAAATTATGATCGATCTAGTTTAAAAGATTTTGCTTATCGTTCGTTCGTTCACTTGATAAATTTCTGCGTCAGAGAAGGTATTTGATGGACAATATAGTGCAAAGAATATGGAATCTTCTTTTCTTCATTCAAATCTTTTTCTTAGTTACTCCTTTCATTGTCCAAACATTTTAGCATACATCTGTTTCTCTCTTTGTTTTTTATCAGCCATTAGCTTCTTCACCCTACTCAATTCTCCGAGCACCGCTGAAAGGAACAAAACATCAATCACAAATCAAACTTAAAAACCCCCATGAAGCAGAGGTTGAGTCACACTAAGTCGCAATAATAGCTTCCAAAAGTCCGTTGAAATTTAGCTTTTCGAAGATCAAACGTATATATTAAACGGTATTTGAGCAAAAGAAGGACTTAAATAAAGTAAAGTAGAAAACGAGCAAACACGAATGATGAATGGAATGGATACCTTTATTTTCTGGGTCCATTTTCTGAGCTTCGGTGAGAGTATTCATTGCAGCTTCAAATTCTTTTAACGCACAACTTGCTTGAGCTTGTCGATACATCGCTTTAATGTTTCCTTTATCCAGTGATAAAACCTAAACATTGAGAAAAATGTTTTCAATTTCTTTATGAGCGTATTAAGTTACTAACACAAGGACGTTTCGTTCACAGATATTTATTTCAACCTTTCTCTTAAGCGCAGGCTTTTGGACTTTTGGACACTTATCACAAAATATTGAGAAGCTAAGTTAGTACCTCTTGGCAATCTTCGAAAGCAGATTGACTTTGATTCACTTTCAATTTACAAGCAGCACTATTCAAATACAAAGAGATCAGAATCTTCTTCATTTCTTCATCTTCTTCGTTCTTTCCATCGTCCGAATCAAGCGCACTATCCGCATGTGTCAAATACCGGATGGCTTTTCCGTATTTGCGGAGAGCTTTTTGTGATTCTCCTTTCTTGAATAAATCGTTACCAATGGCTTTCACTTTCTCTACAGCTTCTTTGACAAGAGAGTGTTGTTTGAAATCGATATCAGAGTCTTGTGGAGAATCGGGTAACAAATCACCGGTTCCATCATCTCGAATAAATCCATCATCTTCTCCTTCCCCTATTACACCACAATCCTCGATCAAACATTTCTTGGAAGGATTTTCACCGGATTTCGGGACGTTTTCCAATTCTCTCACAATACCCATCCCTTTCAAAACCTTTCCAAAAACAACATGCTTTCCATCAAGATGAGGAGTTGGGACAGTCGTGATAAAGAATTGCGATCCGTTCGTTCCTGGGCCAGCGTTCGCCATTGACAAAAGACCAGGTATTTCATGCTATGATGAATAAACATTAGCAAATTACGATATTTTTACTTCAATGAAAGAAACAGTTGAAACCTTTGCTCAAAATATCAAGAAGCTTGAATTAGATTTTCATAGCATCACTCCGCAGCATTCCAATGTCTTTTAATTTCAAATAAATTCAGATTTGGGCGTGGCCAAAAACCAGCCCTGGCACGGAACCAAAAAAATAGGAGATTTAATACAAAACCCGTTGGGTCCAATATCACAAATTATACCTTCTCATCAAAATTTTCATCTTCGAATTTTTCCCCGTAAATAGATTCGCCTCCGGTTCCATCCCCTTTGGTGAAATCTCCTCCTTGGATCATAAAATCTTTGATGACTGCAAAGAAAAAGAATCGTGTATGCAAACAATAAATATAACGATGTCAGTTTCAATTCCTTGATTGGTTTTAAAAATACTCTGAAACTGTAAGTATTAAATTAAAGACTACGAAAAAATTTAAAACATTCCAGGACATTAATGTCCATTCTAATTATTGACACCAAGTTGAAACATACTTCTATGGAATACGCATCCTTTGTAATGAAGAGGTTTTCCACTCTGCCCATTTCCTTTATCTCCAACGCACAACGAACGGAAATTTTCGACAGTCTTTGGTACGATGTCATTGTACAATTCAAAAATGATACGGCCAACTGAAAAAATAATTAAAAAAGTGGTTTCATCCCCATACCATATCACCCATGGGGATCATCCCCATACCATATCACCCATGGGGAACCTGAAATTTGGGTAAAAATATAATAAGGGAAGTAAAGCTAACGGGGAGCAACCTAGGAAGAAGATGAGATAACCAGATGCGATATGACTTACTATTTTCCCCGCCAATACTGACATCAAAAAACACTTTTGATCGTGGGGCTTTTTCTGTGATTTCTACCATTTTCTTTATCTGTTTGTTATTTTATTTATCACTAGAAAAAGAAATTCTAACATTATGAAATATTTCAAGATTTCATGCCTTCAGATTATTTGAAAATTTAAAAAGCGTCCCAGTTTAACTTTTTTTTTTCTTCACACAAAACAAGAGTGAGCAATTATACTAAATTGAAGTGTCAAAAAGAGTTCGTAGCAATTATTAAGTTGAAAAGAATTTTAAAAATAAAACAATAAAAACAATAATTTACAAGGAATACAAGAGCATATAAATAGTAACAAAAATATAATTTCTAGAAAAAATGTTTTTTTCATGGCAAAACTTTAATATACTCAACCTTTTTTCCTTCATTAAACTGTTTGACGACAATATCAAACCTGGTTTTCAAGAAAGTATAAAATTCTTGTTCCATCTTCCAAATGGGATCCTTGGAAAAATAATCGATTGTTTTTTGTTGTAAGGGAACTTTCTTTTTGGTTTTTCTGATGTGTAACCCTCCGTCCGTACCAAACACCGAACTTGCTCCTTCGAAGATGCGAGGGAAAGAAGATTCTAAAATGTTGACAAAATCCCCAATCTTCTCAGTAGTTCCAACTAAGAAATAGTAATTCAAGACGTTTCGTTTGGCACGGTGAAGTGCTCCTCGATTACCACGAATCCAACAATCAGGATCTGAACCACAAAAATAAGGGATTTGAATCCAAAGCTTATCAGGCGCACAATCAGGAAGCCTTTTAGCTACACATTCATCAAACGTCGTTTTATCACCCTGTTTTTTTCTTATCTTATTTGGTAGGTAGGTATCGCCATATCTCATGAAATAATAATGTGAAACGAGCCTTTCTAAGGGATCTCTCACAAGGTTGATATAAACAGGTTGCGGTAAACCCATCGTGATGAAACTAACAAAGGGGAAATGACCATGGAATACAGCAGGTCTTCGTTGGTGCCAGTATGTTATGTTGTTGGCGAAATATAATTGATCTTTCAACAGCCAACGATGACTACGTGATGATACATTAACATAAGCTGCTGTGAATTTATTAATGCTGGTTAATCGATAAACGACATTCATGAAGGTTGTACTAGCTGTTTTGGGGATCCGATTGTACAAGATAAGCATCTGATCATTACCATCCGCCTGGTGTGAAGGCCAAGATGAGTCAGCGACAGGATGGTTAACGTAAACAATTTGTCTTTCTTTTGTAAGGTAAATCCATATCATGAAACAAACGATGACTAAGAAAAGGAAATACAAACGCTTTAATTGGCCCATTATTCAAACTTCTTTAATATTCAACTCAAACTTCGAGGTATCCACCATTTATTCATTTTTTATTTATGCTGAAAAACAAAATAAATGTTGTGTCATAAATTCATTATCAACAGTGATGAGAAACTCATCGCATAGTTCAATTTTAAGGGGGGGGGGGGGGGTCAACTATGCATGCATCTGAATTATTTTGTATGCACAGAAAGCCAATAATTGATAGTTTCAACATTAAATCAAGTCCCAGAGCCAAAACCATTCCCATAAGTCTCTGATTAATAAAAATAGAAACCATTATTTACAACCAAAAATATATATACAATTTATAAAGTACAAAATAAAATTAAAGTGAGGTTTCCAGTCGTTTGTAGATTGGTATTACTTCATTTGCTGGTATTTGTAAAGCAAACTCCAAAAGAACAAGTAGTTGCAATTCACAGGCTAACAATTCTTTATGACTGATTCGTAGTTGATCTTGAATTGCCTAAAAATTGTGAAAATCTTTCAGTTAAAGCAAGGAAAGGACTGCACTATCACTTTTTCATACAGAAAGGCTTATAGACAGATATAATTTATTCAATACGTGCTTTGAGAAATTCCTTGATATGATATAATTCAATGATTACGAAAATAACCTCAATGCATCCTTTAATGTTTTTTCCATGAACATCATCGAAAAACTTGATCGACAGTAATAAACTTGCACCTAAGTAAGTTGAGAAAAGAGGGGAAAATCATTATCAAAAATATCAGTACGGAGGAGTACGAAGGATTTGCTGGGTCATAACAAAAACCAAAATTGACTTTGTCCCATAAAATATATTCAACAAGTGAATATAATTCACTTTTAAGAAATGTTCAACAACACAAAAACACTGAAAGAAAAAAAGAATGTTCTTTTCTTTTGATTGAAATCGAGTGTTTGTATTTTTAAATGAAGACATTCTATTGTGAATTTATTCGAAAGCTTCTTTGCAATCTTTTTGTTTACAAAAACAACAGGATGCCTTCATTTCACTTTCGTTTACTGTTTAAAACACAACAAAGTTTTAGCTATACTCTCAAATCGCGTATACCATGGAAGTGCCACAAACTCCAACCCCAACTATAAATCTACAACCGTTGCCGGTTGATATGAACGTTAGCTATAAAAAAATAAAGAACATGATGAAACTTCTTCTTACCTGCAATGCACTTTCTGTTGTTTTTGTTGATGCGTGTCTGTGGATGGGAAACGTTACGTTAAAATTGAGAAATGACAAACCATATTTTACTTTAAATTATAATCTGTTATGTTAACTGTTATTTAACTTGGTTCCCTACTTTGCTCTTTCTCATATCAAATTTCGTGATTTCTCCTTGAAGAATGGACTATAATAAGGGCTACATATTCCAAGAAGTCAACAAATTAATGACACACTAGAAATGTTGCATACCTTTAATATGGCTTTCTCGAAGTAGACAAAGGCTCCCGCCATGACAGCCATATCTAAATTCATCTAAAGTATTTTGAATTGAGTTATACCAAAGAGTAAATAAATTCAAGTCAATGAGAAAAGTATTAACTGACAACTCAGTAGAAGGAAACTTTTTTATTTAGTAGGGATAAGACGCGTCGAGAAACCTTTACCATGTCCCTCATTAAATACAGATATTGACCTCCTCGAGTATACCTTTTGAGCTATTTGAACAAGTTCTGCTTTAAGACTTCTAAGTTTTGTTAAAGTGATTGTTAAATTCGGATGCTTTTCACGAAATTGTTCATTGATATCCTTTTTAACAGCCGACGGTTTTGCATATTGGATTATAGAGACCTAGAAAAAAGAAGAAAACAAAAGGTACAGGAAGTAGATCAGCACTATAAAAAAATGTGAAAATGGAAATACAACAAATGCTAATAATGTGTACCAAGTTTATCTTGACACATCTGCTTGCTTAGCTTAGCTTTACTAAGCTCAGTTGACGTCAATCAAATCTTTGATCATCAGTCTATTTGTGAGCAAGTGATATATCAATGGTATGTTATGCTCATAATGTTAGTAAAAGAATCAGAAAGATGAAAGTCGAAAAAATAATTTCGTTGTTAATAATAATAATTGTGCACCTACTGTGTATGAACTTAACGTCAAAACTTTACGATGCTTTCCACACGTCAGTTCAGGATCATCCAGCATCAAAGGATCATAATCCACAATACGATATTCCTGAAATTCTAAAATACAAAGATCAATCATCAACAATTCTCTGGCGATTTTCTTCAGAACTAGAACTGTAGACTTTCTTCTCTAAAGAAATTGCTTTCAAATGAGCTTTTCAATGAGCTTATCAAATTCTGATTATTCAGCCCTTGGTTAAATTTAATAAAAACAAGTCTTTAAGAAAACAAAAGGAGACAATACCATTTTCATTTTCACACTCTTGGTTTCTTTGTTTCTTCCAGCTCTCAGGAAGAAGCAATGGTACGAAAGAAACTTCCTATAGAAAAAGATGAAAACATAAAATATTGGTCCTCTCTACTTTTGACTACTCAATAGTTACAATATGCAAAGTGCCTCGAGAACATAGCAGCTTAAGTACAAAAGAAGAGAGTTAAAAAAAAAAGTGATTTACTCGTTTTCCATCACCAATATCAACATTGTCAATGAGATTACCAGAATGATGCGCATGACCTGATGTTATCTTCTCACTGTGCAAAAGAAGAAATAAAATCACTATGAAGATGCCCCCTACACAACAACTGTCAGTAAAGTTCTGTCAGTAAAGTTGGCAAGAATAAAGAAAAAATAACGAATATAATATTTTCAAAATGAATTCAATGTCTGACGGCAAATCACTTTAGGAGAATCGAACAAAAAGTAAAGCTTTACTTGTGTTGATATTTGTTCTTCCTGTAAGGGATAACTGAAAACATGTAGTAAGGAGATTTATGTTTACTTGTCAAAACCAATCTAAAATAACATAGACAACATTACTTGAAGCAATCAGGACTGTCGGCAATCTTTTGATTTTGGTTGTAAAAAAATTTTCAATTCAAACTGCTAGATAAGTTCAAAAAAAGCCTCATTAAGAAAAGAGAGAGATAGGTGAGGTGAGAGGTTCATTATAGTGTCCAAATTGAACTAGCCCAATGGCAACATTTTACATTTAAAAAATCATATACCTTTTGCCATAAGCTTCTTCATTCAAAAGTTTCATACGTTTAGGGTTTGATATTTTGATTCGACTTTTGAGGTCTTTTGACGTTTCAATGGTAGATTTGGAACGCAGCATGAAAGGAGCGTTCAGCTCAAAGATTCCTCCTCCTCCTTTGGTTTCAGTATCTGATCGATATTTCTGGAGATGGATCTCATCATCGACATTTGCAGCTGCTGTTATTGACACAGAGTGAAGAAGTGTTGGCTTTCTCTTGTCAAAAGGTACATTTGACAAAAGGGTTTCAATTGATGACTCTCTGAAATATTGCTCAGGTTGCGGTCGTGTTTCTGTTTCTACCTATGCGTTTATGAAACAAGTGTATGGATACAAAAGACATACTAAAATAGTTTTTCATATTATACAAATGAGACACCTATAAATACGTTATTTTTTTATCCTGATTAGAAAGAAAGGATTGCTATATGATAACATTACCATTAAAGAATTTGAAAGCCATCAAATAAATTTTGGCAAATTAGCAACCAACCTACCACATGACTGCCAGATTCAAATTCATTTGAAGAAAGGCTTTTTAAGAATAAGTAGCCTTCAACCAATCGACGTGATTTGTATTTTTTATTGACATCATGACCACCATTTATCATAATTTTTATTAACAACTAAAAAAAATCAAAATAATTTGTTATCAGCATTTTTAAGAAAAGGAAAGTACTATTTTGTCAATCTTTATATGTCCATGTATTTTCAAGGAAAGATCTTCACCAGGATTCACATTTCCACTTTTTGAAACTTCACTCTATGGTTGATCATTTGTAGCAAAATGATATTTTATCAAAACCGTCTTTCAATAATTTGGGTTCTTTGCTTTCTTTGTTTTGCTCATTGATTTTGAGCTGGTTGTTTGTGACGAAAAGTGGCAATGCCCAGTGTTCTTTGTAATTGCAATTGTTCATTGTGACAAAAGATTCTAGAAAGTAATTCAACCCTAGTGTTCTGCTGAAGATGCATATCAGGTGAAAAAAATTTACATAACAAAAAAAGGAAAGATATTTGCTATAAATGATCAACCATATCACTCAATAAACTTTACGAAACTACAACAATTGTTCTAACAAAAAGAGTTTTCTTCTGTTTTCTTTTTAAAATATTTAAAAATCTTGATCTGCAGCCTAAAAATACTTCTTCTATGTATCTACAAAAGTCTTACAGTTATGTACAGTAAGGTATGTAAGGTTTAAAAACCAGTGAATCAAAAGAAAAAATGTTTTCGATTACTGTAATATAGTATGTAAATGTTCTGTTTTATGAAGGTGGAAGATACTTCTCTACAAAATCCTTGTTATCCTTTTTGCAAGAAAGGATTTCACATCAAGTAAGTTGACTGATAATTGTACACACAATTTTACAAGATCAGTTTCATTATCTGCAGTCCCATCCCAAGGATTTTCACAGTGTCTGCCAAAGCAGCTGCAACAGACCTCAAGCATGTCCAACTTTTTGTCATCAGACAGTCCATGCAAGTCAAATGAAGACATTATTCTCAGTGTGTCTGCTCAATATTCTTGATCTGCCCATTGAAGAATACCAAGACCAACACCCATATCCAAAAGTTGTAAAAATGCATTTGGTTTGGATTCTGCTAAGGTTTTTATGAGACCAGGGACTGAGTATAAGGCTTTCATTGCACATTTTTAAGAGCAGATGAAATATCTCACCGAGACGAAGTTGGGCAGTTTTTGCAAAATTTGCGTCACACAAGGTTCCAATTCCATCATGGGTAACCAAAGGCCAATCTACCCCAAACACAGGACCTGACAAGGAAGCCAATAATGAACCAAGCAATGCTTTTGCCGCTAGTGTCAAAATCCATATCAAACTCCATGTCAAATGAACACTCATTATTTTCATAACCAAAGGATTGTCGGCCTCAGGAAATAACAGCATAATCTTTCGCAATATTGCAGAGCGGAAATCTGTGTAATGTAAAAGTTAAGGCATTCCAGGACATGCCCACACAAGCTGATAGTAATCTTTTAAATTATCTTTCCCAGCAAGAACAGATTCTATGGAGTTGACTCTACTAAATGAATGAAGATGAAGACCTATGTCATCATGATCAATTTTCTTTTCTTTGTTGTCTGCATCCTTTCTCATTAAGTTGAAAAGTCTTTCAAAGACAGCAGCATAATTATAAGAAAGCGATGATGTATTAACTTGTTTGAGAAAGCTCATGCAGTCAGTGAAAGTCATTTTGTTAATTACCTCAAGATTAGGTTTTTTACAAAAATTTTTGTGAACCAGCCAGTGACAGCGTTGCTCTTCTTTAGACCGGTATCAGGTACATCGGCACCTAGAACATCTCATTAATTGACACCAAAACTTTCCTCTGTGTTGAAAGTCGTGTAGCAAATAGGTCTTTCCAAAATTGAGAAAGGCATTGTTATTGTTAGTTTAGTACTGAAATACAAAAGACAAATGAAAGTTAAAGTGAGCTTTACCGTCTGATATAGTGGAGTATTAATTTAAACCCCTCTCTTTGTATTAAACAAGAGAAAGACATTCCATTAAAAACATTTGAAAAAATGACAAAAATAATTCACTCGAAAATAATTTTATCCTACAGGATGTAACAAAAATCATAATTATAAAAATTAATAATGCCAAATTATTCAATTGATCGTGCAAGAAAAATATATACAGGAAAAAGCTTCTCCAGGTTACATTGTGTTTATAAACCTCAAAATTAAATTCTAAACAAAAAAAAGTTAATAAACCATTCCATTCTTCCTTCTGTATTTTCATAAAGAATAGCTCTCACAAAGTAAAAAGGGCATAACCCTTATCATAAGTTTGAAAAAGGTGAAACGTTTTCATAACCATATAAGCTAATGAAAAGAAAGTTATTTATGCTAAGATACTCTCAGATGACAAACAAAACCTACAGTGTAATTTACAAAAGGTATGAAAACAACATTTTAAATCTCAAGTCTCAACAACAGACTAAAATATAAATGAAATATGTAAAAATCAAAGATTATCTGGTAATAAAACAAATTCAATATCAAACCTAAAAGATCTTCAAAGGTTGTCTGCATGTTGTTCTAAACCAAGCCTTTCTACAACACAAAGAGTTACACCAGACAATATTAAAAATGATCCCAACACTTTTCTTTTTGTCAAATGTTCTTCTAAAAACGCACCAGCAATCATAGTCATGAAAAATGTCAAGGAGTTAACAACAGGAACAGCTAAAGATAAATCCAACCGTGCTACCAATATATTGTAAAATACTGACCCAGATTGATTTAGAACAAAAGGCAGTGAATACTTCCAGTTTTTGCACAAGTATGTCAGCTCAGCAATAACTTGATAAAAGAAACTTTCACAATGGATCTTTTCCAACCCTTTAGAACCCTGTCGCAAAAAAGGATTTGTGGCACCCCAAAGAAAAGAAACAACAACAATATATATTATATCTTCATACGTTATGGGAGCCATCTCATTTCAACATTTTTTGTTTCACCTCTGGTTATTATTTTATAACTTAAAAGAAAAGAATTTTAAATAAGTTAGAGTATTGTTGACCGTTTGATAGGTTTACAAAGATAAACAACTCCAATCAGAGTCAAGTGATAAAATTTGACTTACATTATATTAACTCAAACAACAATGCTATTAAACAAAAGACAAGACAAAGCTTTTCTTTCTAAAAAATACAAAGCAATTTATCGTAAAATGTAAAAAGTCTCTAATTCAGGATATACATTTTAACAAGAATAATAAACAGGGATATAGCAATAAAAACAGCATGAAAAATTCATGATAAAATATATATACATCTATAAGGTTCAGTTCAAAACTCATTAACGTTGTTTTGTAAGAATGACTAAAATATGAAAATAATCAAAAAGTCAAAAGTCAAAACAAACAGCTTTTGCATACTTCATCTTCTCCCACATTTCAATATAAATTTTAAATTTAAGTTTTTTGTTTCATATATTGTTTTCTTTCAGCTGGCAACTTTTCTAGTAGAAAAGCCAAGACGATTCTCACGTTCCCAAGGCACACAAGGCTCCTTCTCAAATATACACAAACACACCTCCAACATATCCAACTTTTTGTCATCTGACAATCCACGCATATCCATGTAAGCCATTAGTTTTAGGGTCTCCTTTCCATATTCTTGATCTGCCCACGTCAGAATACCAAGTCCCACACCCATATTCAGAAGCTTTAAAGAAAACATTGGGCTTTTCCTCTGCAAAGGTCTTCAAGAGACTAGGTACGGGGTACAAAGATCTCATTGCACACACTTTCGCAAAACATTAGATGAAAATATCTCACCTATTTGTGCAGCAGAGGCAAAGTTGGTGTTGCGTATGTTTACTGGACATTGTTAGTTTACCCCAAACATAAGACCTGACAAGAAATCCAACAATGAACCAGGTTATGCTTTCACCACTAGTGTCTTTGTTGATTTTATACTTCTTATCAAATGAGGACTTGTCTTCTTCATTGTCAAAGTAAGGTCGACTGTTAGGGAATTCTGACATCAGTTTTTGCAATGCTGAAGAGCGAATATCACTGAAAAACAACAGTTGAGGCATTCCAGGACAAGCCCATACTAGTTGATAACAAGAGCCGCAAAGATGCGGATAAAAATTTCTTCCACAAATGATAAAAACTTTACACAGTATGTAAAAACAAA
>JAUJPO010043765.1:0-17247 GCA_032270745.1 Tiaropsis multicirrata
TTTCTCAGAAATACACAGAACTACCAAAACAGCAACCAAACTCGGTGAAATGATTTCAACAAACCAACACACTTTTTCCGTTTACGAATTCCAAAATCTGATAATCAGATTCCGACATCGGAAAAAACTGCTGATTGTGGATACAGATGAATAAAATTAATGACCAGATTATTTCACTGGTGTATAAGCAGAAATATAATAAACAATCGACCGAACAGTTGGTCAGTAGTTTTAGGCTTATAGCATAAATTTAAAGACCATAAATAAATATATAGGCAAAGAAACAACCTATATATGCAATTTTCCGCGACTTATTGGCGCCGATTCAGTCTGTCGAATATATTTATCTTAAACCAATGAAAATACGGCTTAGTAATGTTCACAACTACACAAAACAACAGCACGCTCGTGCGACTTGGATACAAAAGAAAAATTATATGGGAATTCTTGGTTGCTTGATCAATAACTCTTTTGACAAGAATATTACATTCTATTATGATTTTAAAATCTTGACAATGGATGTACAGATGTATGACGTATTTTCTCAGGCTGTTATATTGGTTTTGTTGATCAACTTGGAGCGTATGATAAGGTTTGTTTATGTTTGACTTTTTAAATAGAAAACTAGAATATATGGCTGACGGAATTGAGCAAGGCTGGCGGAGATAGGCACTTTTACAGAAGAGGACAGAATCTAGTGTAACTGAACCAAGTTTTTTGTCAAAAAAATGTAAAAATGTAACCAAAAAGCAGTCAACATCTCAAAAAACAATAAATTGTATTTTTTTAATTTTGATATGATCTAGGGCTTCATTCTCTCATGTTAAAGTATTAAATTTTTTTACATGTATTGGTATCAAACTAATGGAATTGAATATTATGTTTATTGTAAGCCACCCGTAGCTGTATGTCTTTAAGTTTATAGAGTGATATTATAGAGTGAGTAAATAAAAGAAATCTTTTTGCTAATCAATATTTATTAGAATTTATTAGCCTTGCTAAAAGTCTTGTTTAATTTTTTGATTTAATTTATTTTATTTTATTTTATTTTTTCTCTAAATATCAATTTTTGCTTCAGCATTTTCTAACACTTGGTCTATTTGCTAATTCAATTATTCCAACTTCTCGATCCTACATCACGTCATCAATACGATCCTGTATTTTGATTCTATACTATCTGCAATCTACTCATCAAGCAACTTAGACTCCCTAAGATATTCAAGACTAAGAACTATCATATTTTATCATTGTTTTTTTAGTTTAATACAATATTTTATATCTATAGCTGTCTGTTACACGTTGATCCTACTCTAATTCTGTACTATTTGATGTATGCTCTTGCCTAACAACTATTTTCACCTCCAAATATATTTTATTGCTGTATTACAACAATTTCAATATCTAGATGCTGCTTTATGTTGTTTGTAGCACAACAATTTTCATTCTAAGTCCATTTTGTCATGCAACGAGCAATCAGACAAACAATTTAGTGTATTTATTATCAACGTTTTAAAATAATTTTAGTATAAATTTTAACCCCTGAAAACTTGGAGAAACTATGGTCAACCTGCAAATGCAAAGTACAGTGTGTTTACTTCATGCACACCCATAACAAGCAGATCATCTGGTCTTCATTTAACATCGTTTTGAAAAAAACACTGTCAGTGCTTACACAAAGGAGCAATGATGGCTGGGGTGACGGGCAGTCAGAGCAATAAAAATGTTTCAAAGTTTTGTTTTTTTTCCATAAAATTCACTGTATTGCAGTAATTTGCTGTTGTATGCGCCAGTTTTTAATTCATAAGATTGATAATAGTAAATATGAATAGAATTGTGATGCTTCATGGGAAAAAGAGTACAAAATAAATCCCACTAATTTTACTGATAAAAAACAATATTTACCGGTGTATGTACCGGTATTTAGCAAGATTATGTTTAGCAGGAAATAGTGGGAAGGTCACCGATGAAATTCCTGATGAAATTCCCAATAAAATACCGCTAATTTCCGATTAAATACTGCTAATTGTTTGCCTTGAATCAGTAAATTTATTTAGAATCGTCAGTTAACAGGATCTCGGTAATTCCCGGTATTTGATTTAGCAGGAAATATAGGGAAGTTAGTGGGATATATACTGCTTCTCCCCGGTAAACTCGCTAAATAAATTCCTGATAATTTCCTTATAATATCCCGATAAAATACTGCTAAATTTACCGGTATTTTAGAGGGGTTTATCGGTATGTAAATATTAGCGGGATTTACCCGTAATACTACCAGTAAGAAGATCATGATTTAACGGGACACCGATAATCTCTGTAATTTTGTACTCTTTTTCCTATGAATCGTCACAACTTATGTCCTTTTTTTATTTTTTTAGCATTTTTTAAAATGAATAAAAAGGATCAGTTTAAATGCAAAGAAAATGAAGAATCACAAGAAGGATTACAAAAATTAGTTAAACAATCTAAACCTACGAATCAGTTGGTAGATAGGGCTGTGCAATCTGATTTTAGTGATATGCAGTCAGGGTGTCCAAATTGTAGACAGGTAAATTGTTGGGTCTTGGTGAACATTATCAAGCTGCAATCTGATTGGCTGATGGAAAACAATAGAAATTTAAAAACAAAAGACTGATAGAAAAAAAGCCACATTCCTCAACTAAAAAAAATAAACCAAAGGCGTGGGATCTCATAGTATACATACATACATACATTATATACATACACACATTCATAAAAAATCAAATAAACGGCAAGCACGGCTATCTCTGAGGAAGAGTGTATGTATTTATGAATGTATATATATATGGTATGGGATCCCATGTGACCAAAAGAAGAGTGTATCTTTTTTCAAAAAAAGTGGGCACGGCGAGCACGCTATATAAAGGTGTATGGTTTCATTTCCATATCATGGGCACGGCGATCAAGCTATATAAAGGTGTATGGTTTTATTTCTGTATCTTGAGCACGACAGGTACGGAAAGCACGCTATATCAAGGTTAGAAATTATTAATCGCGAGAAAAATGTGTGCGGAGTTTAAAGCCGTAAAAAGGCTGTTAAGAAAAAAATAAAACAGCGGTAAAGTTCCTAAATACCTGTCACAATCTTTTTACGCGCGGTCGCAAAACTTTCTTATTTTCTTATTTCGTCGATTAGAGATTTTGTCTTAGACGGTAGAATCGTCTATATCAAGGTGTCTGATTTTTTTTAATAGATATGATTACGGCAAGCACGGTAAACACAACCATATCAAGAGTGATATTAATTTTTCACAGGATAATTGCCATCAGCCAATCAGATAAATAATGTTCACCACTACTCAAATTGTTCTTTCAATGATATTCTTTTGTTCTATTATTTATCTTATTCAGTACAATTGTTAGTTATTTTGTTAGCTCTCAACTCTCATTCAATCTCTTTATTGATCACTCTACCCAAGGCTTGAAATAGTGGCCGGACATCAGACATTATCTGACATGATTTGTCCAATCCAAAGTATCATAGAACAGGTGACATTTTCATTTTAAGTCAATTTCTATCAGGCATCAGATGTCTGATGATCGTGTTAACATCATTATTTCATGCCATGTTCTACAACTGTTTACAAACTGTACTTTTACACTCTACAGGCAGGTTGAAAATCAGGACTGTGTTGGTCATATAAGAGAGCCAATTAATACATTTTCCTCTTTCCTTAATTTTAGAACAACAATCAGTTAAAGATTGCCTACGAAACCAATTTCAAACTCATAAAAACGAAGATGTTTGGGACAAGGTAAATATTTTATTTGTTATAATCATTTTAGTTTAATACCAGAAAAATAGGCATGAATTAATTTATCTTGTACATTTTTAGGCATTTTAATGATGACTTTCAGTGCCAATGTCAGATATATATCCGACGTTAGAATTTAAAATTTCTTTGTCAAAGAGGTTAAAAAAGATGTCAATTCTATTGCAAAAAAATATTATACTTTCGCAAAGTTTTGCCAATGTCGGCTATATCAGACAATAGGCATACAGCTAATTTTTATTAACCAATGGAATGATGCTACTCGCCCTAGTCTCAACCTATGTTGGATATCTGACATGTGACAATGTGATTAAAAATTTTAATGTTGGGTTTATCCGACATTGGCAATAGAAAGTGGGTTAAAAAATAACCCCTAGACACGGAAAGGGTTTTTAAAAGCATGTCTATGAATTAGACATTCAGCCTAGTTTAAGAAGCAACCCAAGATTTTTGGATTGAGTTGGTTTTTTGTTAAGAGTAAATTCAGTTAAATCAGGGCCAGGGGCTGTTTTTTAAATTGGTTCTGATATAAATGGTATTAAAAAAATTATTTTCTTTTTAGTGAACTGATCCAGAAATATCATCAAAACCAGCAAGGTAAAGAAATAATACTGATATATTTTTATAAAAAAGTGCTTTATTTTGTAAAATGATATTTCTGGATATTTTGGAAAGCTTTTAGTTGACAAAATAATATGCCTACAGCTACAGAATGAAATAAGTTATAATAATTTTTTTTCTTTAGATTTAGCAGATGCGAACAATAAATTAAAAAGACAAAATGAGAGACTTGAAAGAGCATGCAAGTAAGATAAACTTTCATTTTTCTGAATTTGAAACACAATTCAAGAGTAAAGTCATAAGGTTTTTAGCAAAGTGTTGGTGGAATCTCCCATACTTTTTGCTGTTTTTCCAGGTTTCTCTTCGTGAGAGCAGATGAGAATTAGCTAAAATACTAACTAATAAATATGCTAACAAAGTAAATTCTGGGCAGCGGCCGATGGAAACTAAAAATGATAGTTTTTGGACGTTTTTTTATACAAATAGACTGTTTTGCTACTGATTTTAACATATCTGGAACATTTTGTGAGGGACATCGTACGATAATCCGACCTCAAAAGCATAGAAAATGTCCTGGCTAATTTTTACTCTATTGTGCTTATGATGTCCTTAAGCTGACCTAGAAAGCTTAATTTTTTTATATGATGTACTGTACTGCTCTTGTTATAGAGAAAGTGGAATGCTGCGTATTCAGCTGGACAAAGCATTGAAAGCACTCAACCCCTTAAAAAAGGTATTACTTAAAATTTCATTATGTTCTTTTGTAAACTGTTGAAGGATTTTAACCATCAAGTTAACAATTTCTTCTTAAGAATATTTCTTGAATTCGTCTTCAAGGTTGCTTTCTCTAAATTTAAAATTAGTGTATTTTAGTGTATTGAGGACTTTTCTAGTTGGTGTACCTAGTCGTATTAATGATATAATTTTAAACTTCTCATTGCATATAGCTAGTCCAAATAGATTTGCCATATTCTCTAGATAGAGGAGGTTTCAGGAATAAATTCTTTTTCCTTGAGGCTAGGAAAGATTAACTTTAAAAAGTTTGGCATTTCATTTATGAAAAGTTGTATTCGAAGACTTCTGAAAAAGCTGAAAACTAGCGAAAGAAAGGCCTGTCAAATTTTATTTAAAAAAATAATTCATTTCTAATTTTAATAATAATTCTTTCCTTTCTAACCCTGTCTGTTTAAATTTTTGTCCATTTCTTTAGACAATTAAGCGAAACGAAAGTGAAAAATCTTTGTTGCAATATGATTTACAATCGAAAGACACACAACTCAAACAATCAAAGGTTGGTTCTAATCTCAGTCAACTGAAGAAGAGATTGCTTTCGAGCTTGTAACTTTCCGTTAATCAAAGTTTTGTTTTGTTCGTTCGTTCATTTTATTTCATTTTATATAGGTCGAAAATTTTAAATTTGAATGATCTATTGTTAATTTTTTATTTCATTCTTTAGGCTTACACAAATGAATTACGCGATTCTGTCGCTTCCTTCGTTCATTTTATTTCATTTTATATAGGCCAAAATTTTGAAATTTGAATGATCAACTGTTAATTTTTTATTTCATTCTTTAGGCTTATACAGATGAATTACGCGATTCTGTCGCTTCCACAAAGATGTCGGAAATCGATAAGCGCAATGAAAAGCAAATCATCTCCAAAGAGTTTGAACTAGAAAAGAAAAGGTTTGAAAAATAATTTTCTAAAGGTTTCAGGACCTTAGAAATTGCAAAAGTGTTCTGACCCCTCAGCGTCAACTATGATGGTGCTTTGGGTTGATTCTAATCTAAGTTATCACTGTATTTCCCCTCTCAATTTGAAAATGGCTGAAAATAGAGGATTTCTATAAGGGATACAGCATAATAATTAAGGAATGTTAGATATGTCGGAAAATTGTAGATGTCCAAGTAGATCCAAGGAGTATCCCTTTTGCCCTAAACTGTGATGTGTTGCTCGAGCGAAAATGTCGATATCCTCAACAGGTGATGTGCAGTTTCTTTTTCAGTTGAACTTTTTGACCGAACGTGATTTAAAGAGAATTTTAACCTATTTCTTTCATCTAAAGGACACTCACTCAAGCAAAAACCATCGAAAAAATGGACAATAAACTCCAACAAGTACGAGGTATGTAAAAAACCTAACGCAAGTATTTTAGCAATTCTCTTCTAAACGCCCATCAAGGATCTTATATATGTTGAGTACAAGTCGTGAAGAATTTCAGAAAACTCATGTTTTACTGGAAGCCATCAATCGAGCTGTTTTCCTTCGCGTTTGGCATTGAAAGTTCAAGAAAATTGAGTGTAAAACTTTTCATTTTATCTTATAGATATGCTTAAGGAGGAGCGGAAGACTTCCAAACGCACGGCAAAAGAATTTGTCAAACTTCAAAAAGAACTAGAAGAACAGAAGGTAAACTATATTTTGAACTGGTCACATGTGAAAACTAAAACTTAACAAATTCATGATATCTGTTTTACTACGTATTACTTTATACGGAAACATACTAAAAAACCCGGATGTTTACCTAGTGGTTATGAATTTCAAGCAATAAAACTAGTGGTAAACGTCAGGCTTTTTGGGATGTTTCCGTAGAAAAGGTTTGGTGATGGAGAGATATATCATGAATTAGCAAGTCTTCGTTTACGTGCGCACTACCTTCCCTCATTTCATAGGACGAAATGATTCTTTAAAGTAAGTATTATATGTATTTTACACAAAATATTGATAGCCAGTATTAGTATCAGTATTATATTGATAGCCAAAGAAGCCATATTATAATCAATTTATGTTTATTTTTCAGGCTATGGGTCTTTTTCCTGACTCAGCAACAAAAAACATCAGAAGACTGCAAAGTATGTTTATTTACCTGGCATTCGTTCGCTTTTTGTTTGTTCATTTTTTACGTTTTTTTTTTACGTTGCTCGTTTTTTTCGTTTGCTATTCTCGCACGTTTAGGGATTTAAATTTCTACAAAATTTACAGAACAAATTATAAATGAAATTGGATCGAAAATATTATGTATATGCTTTGATTACAATCTGTCTATTATTTTCTTATTCATAGGAGGAGGACGTAGCCGTGGGCGTGGTCGTGGTCAAGGGCGAGGTGGAAGGCGTGGGGGCGGTGTTTCTTTTCGTGACATGATCAACACTGACAATAACAATGGCGAGAACAGTAATGATGGATTCGATTATAAAAGTCTTTTCACGGATGATGAGGTGAAGAATATTTATGACGATGAGGAGGATAGCGAGAATGATGAAATGGCGGTGAGCTTGAATTCTTTATTTGTGTACCTTCTGTTTTTTTATTGTTGCTGTTTTACTTTTGCCTCGCTATGTAAATCTTAGATTTTGTTGTAAAATTTTGGTATTAATGGTTGTTGAGCAAAATATAAAACGTCAATCTTTTCATTGTTTTTTGAGATTTTCTTCTCTAACTGACGCTTTTTGTTTTCAGGGTTTTGAAGATGCGCCCTTTCAACGAAATGTCGAAACAACAAGCAATACAAAAAGTAAGGCTTTTCAAATTGCAATTTTTAATTCTATTAATCAAAATAGGTCTTGTCTTCGAGAAAAAATAGGCTTCTTTTCTACTTGCGAAAGACTTTTATTTTGCTAAGTTTTTTTGTGCAAACTATTTGGTTAGGATTTGATGCTGTGCTCATTAAACTAGCAATCTGTCTTTTTACCCCAGGGTAACTAATTTTGGCGAGTATAAATGTTGGCAGATTTGGCGGATTTGGCGGTTTTGCCAAAAATCTGGCACATTTTAAGTTCCTGCCAAAATCAACTTTTTCTGTCATCCGCCAAATTTAATTTTTTGAATAATATGAACCCTAGCCAACTTGAGGTTTAATTTAAAAAATATTTTTTTTCACCATCTGCCAAATTAAATTATCTTATATAAAATAAAATTATCCGCAAAATTTTGTTCCCACCAAAATTAGTTACCCAAAGCTAGTTTATAGCGTATTAAAACAAGATTTAATTACTCATTGATGCGTGTACATTTTTGTTTGTTTATAGGAAAAGCAACAAACCAGAAGAACAATAACAACACCAACAACTCTGGTCTCAAGAAACCAGGAAAACCAGGGATACTAGTTAAAAGAAGAAGATCAGCAAGACTGAATACTAACCACCAGATAATTCCATTATCTCCACAACAAGAAACACTGGACGATCCAGAAGATGGTTTTGTAGACCAGATTCCATCACCAACTTTCAATGATGAACGCGTTCCAGGATTCAAAAGTCAAAGGTTAGTCTGATAACTGGATAACCAATAGATCTTTTTTCTTAAGCATCAGCTTTTAGTTGGGGGATAAAGGAAAGAGAATATGCATACATTTCTATTGTTCTACAACAATATATTATTGTTTTCAAGCCCTTAATATTAGTCTTGATATTATGCTTTTAAAAGTTATGCTTATAGAGGACCGATACAAATTGAAGCATTTGCTGTTCGATTAATTCTTTTTAATGAAATTCTAGCTTTCAGGTAATGATTATTTGTCTTTTTCTTCTACAGTGCGTTGGATGGTTTGAAAGCATCACTAAGACTTTCCGATTCATCCTCTGAGGACGATGGTGATGACGTTGGTGGTAGTGATTTTCACAGTGAGTTGTTCTCTATGTTTTCTCTTCATCAGTAATTTAATTGCAAAATAATCCGTACCCCGCGTGTGGTTGTCGACTTTTCTTAACACCAGCCACTCCCGGATATCCATGTTGACAATTTTGAACCCTACTGGATATCCTTGGTCTTCAAATTCTTTATACTTCCATGGATATCCTAGGATATTGAATACTTCGACCCCCTGGATATTCTATATTATCTTCAACAGTGGGGGCATAGATTTTTTCCAATCCACTGTTTGCCCAGGGGTGGAAAAAACCTAAAACCCAAATTTGTCTAGAACTGCTCTGTTTGCTTTTTTTTCAATGTCTATATAGTTTTCCGTGCAAAAACACAAAATTGAGACATTTTAAAGCTTTTCTAGTCCCTAGGGGCCCCCTGCAAGTCAGGGGAAATGAAAAAAAAATTAAAAAATGGCAAATTTTGCCTTTTTTCCCAAAATTGGCCATATTTTGGTCCCAAAACTCAAACTAAAACTTATTTCATGGTTTTGCATCCAATTACAAATAAACTTTGTGAGAAAAGTCAAATTTTTTACCTTTGATCACCAAAAGTAGACTAATTTTTAGATTTTTTGTCAAAAACTAGTCAAAATACGCGCTTTTTGACCAAGTTTTTTCACTGAAATTTCCGCAAGAAGCTTGAAATAACTTTTTTGCGCTAAATTGCGCTAGGTAAATGACTCTGAAATCAGATACTATACCGTAACTACTTTCTTAAAATCATATACTTCACTGCGGCAAATGATGGCGAAAAGTTTAAAATGGGGTCAAACTTTGTCCGACCACTGCTTAAATCACTACCTTAAATACAAAGCATCACAAGTAGATAATTGTCTAAAATCTTCTTTTTCCTTTCTGTCCCACATAGCAACAAGGAATTGGCTCAATTTTGAGCGAAAGTAAATATTTTTCCTCACTAACCGTAGGGTAGGGACGTGGATTTTTTCCTTGGGAAACCGAATCTTAAGGATGCATTGCTTTGATATCCTATTTCACAAATACTTTTTTGTTTCCTTTAAGCTTTATATTACACCTACTATTTTGAATTTTCTTTCTACTTCAGACTACAAGAAGTCCAAACTAATCACCAAGATCTTTCGTCAGGTGTCAACAATCCAGCCAACCATATCTCCCTTAAGTGCCACTCCAGAACCACCACAGGAAGATAATTATTTCTCGGACACTGGTGGCAATTCGCCTTATCTGTCGGACATGGACGATGAGAACCCTCTCTTATTTGATGAGTCTCAAATACCGGACCATTTGGATATAGAGAACGATGTGAATAATGTGATAAAATCTCTGGTTGATTGTGTATGTTCTGCTGTAACGGATCTCGAAAAATTTAATTTAAAAATAAGTTTAGTACAAAATCCTGTAGTTAAGGAAAATAACATTGTCAACGAAGTGAAAGACCTTTGTGAAGAATTAAGTGGCACGACGTCAACTCCAAACAGGACTCACAAAAATTCTCATGAAAAATTAAGTGGAAATACGAGTCAGATGGTCCTCGGAAGCTCTGGTGAAAATGAATCTCAAAAGACTTTTTCTTTGAAAACACCGGTCAAGATAGTAACATTTGAAGACAAAGAAATGGATGACTGTTCGGCATCGTTGTCAAGTATTACTTCTGGTAAAACATATATACCAAGTAGTTTGTCGAAAATCGTGAAATCCTTTTTAGTAACAGACTTTGATTCTTACTCTATATGCAAAACTAATAAAGACGCTCTCGAAAAACCAGAAAATATTAAAATATCGAAAGACACACCCTTAAATTCTACGACTGAGAAAATGGAATTACAACTGAATAAAGAAACGAATACTTCAATTAGTTCATCTGACACATCTTCCTCAAAGCCTGTCGGAGAAACACCGTCTTTAGATGTTGGTAAAGTTTTACAATCGTCTATTGAAAAATCGGACATTCCGACTACTCCAAACAATGTAACATCGGTCAAGCCTTCTTCTTCTTTGTCGAAGACGACGGACATGGGTGTTACTGAGCCACAACAACTATCATCAAAATCAAAATGGAAGCAAGGTTCGTTTAAGAGAATTTCAAGCAACGCTAATTCTGATGATTCAAGCCGAGTATCAATGTTATCCCCGTCAAGTACAAAAAGTTCACCAGACGTAGTGGAAAATTTAGAATCATCCTCTGACAAAGAACGGAACAAACTTCATCACCTGAATTCATCAAGTGTCACATTCCAAACATCAACCTCATCAAAAACATTTCTTAAAGACAAGCATGCCACTGAATCAAATCTTGAAAAACCATCAGTCGTTCGTGCTTTGCCAGGACTGTCAGAATCACCAGGTCGTTCTATGAGAATCTTGAAATCAATTCTAGTCGAAGATATCCGGTCATCGCCAACTATGATGGAAAGGTTCAAAGACATTGCTAACTTTCAAGAGCCTTGTAATAGACCCTTAAGCCCTATTGCTGCAACTCCGCCTCGTAATATAAAACGCAGAGACAAAGAACGAGCTTTAGATTCTTCCACGAAAAGAACCGTCCCAATTGCGTCAGAACGGACAGAATTAAAAGATAGAACCAAAAGCCCATCCATCGGAAAATCTAGCTTACGACGATCACCACGTAAAGATCTGACTCTAAATGAATATTCACCGTCCAGAAAAGAAGTAATTACTCTAAAGACAGTTCGATCTTCGCTTGAAGAGGGCTCTTCGAGCAAGAGAGAGAGAAAGACAGCACACGATAACGCTGATGAAACCCAACCACAGTCGGCTTCAAATCGAACTAACCTACCCGCATCAGATTCCGACAAGTCTAAGATCACAACTGACACACCAAGCACAACAGACATGACTTCGCCTGTCACTTCGACAACACATGGAAACATCGTTATCAGTTCTACAATAACTGTAGCCCTGGAAAAGCACGCTATTCAATCAAACAATACACCTTTGATTGATGAAATTGTGACATCTTTATCATCCTCGATCACGTCTTCGACAATAGACATTCCTCCGCCAACAAATGCATCTTCAACAGACTCGCAACCTTCAAAGCTCCCAACACCACTACTACAACCTTTTTCCTCCGTACCAACATTTGCAAGTCCCGTTTCAATCGAAACAACAAAATCAGGAGACATGTACTCGCGTGGAAACTCCACAGAACATTCATCAGTTCTTTCGAAATCATCCTCGCCTCCATTGCCAGCATTTTCAAGTATTTCAACTGAAACCTCAAGCTTTACAGTAACGTCGGCACTCCACTCACGAACAATATCTACTGTTGCTCACCCTACTCCTGCCACACCATTAATTGCATCGCCTAGATCATCAGCAACTCAATATCCTTCCTACGTACCAAGATACTGTCCCAGCACGCAAGTTACCTACTCTTCAACGACCTCTCATACATCGCACATCCCTAAACATCGACAAGCGTTAACAAGCAGTCTTGCAGCTCGATCCGCCAGCAGCATCAAGAAACATGTCACTTTCAACAATGCTGCGAAGATTCGAGACATTCGCAGGAAAACAGCAAGCCCTACAATGGCGATATCTCCTCCAATTAGTCCCATCCCACCCTCACCAAGGCGGACCATCTTAACACCTCTAATATCGCCCTTACCAGTAACTCCCCTACCAGAATCCATTTCGCCCTTACCGCCCTCTCCTAAGATTATGTCACCGCCCTTAATTCGTGGTTCTGCTATTCAACATTCCGAAAATTCATTCGTCCGTGTTCCAGTCCCGATCGCACGAAAACGATCTTTATCGACTCAATCGATTACTTTTGATAGCGAGTCTCCGTCATCGTCGAAGAACACGAAAAAATGTCGAATACAGAATGATCGAACAGCGACTGGGTCCAGCCCAAATCCACCGTCGGCTTTCACCAAACAGCGTCCTTCGACGAGTAGAAAAGACACACCCTTAACGGTGACCAAGAAACCTTCTAATGTAGCAGTCACCGAGTCACAACCTTTGTTACCCATCTCTCGAGATAATGACCGACATACACCATTGTGTGTTATAGTATCAGAAAGCTCCAACAATGTCTCATGCTCAGCAACAAAGAAAAGTAAAGAAATGTTATCTAGCGCCGTAAATAATTTAAAATCGTCACAAACCTCCGATAAAGAGTCTAGTGTGACTAGTGTGAGTCCTATAATAACAACAAACACTTCTGCTGCTACTGTTACATTCAAGCGCTGTGTGAAACGAACTCCAACAGCAAGCGTTGGTAAGCCATCTTCGCCAGATCAACAAACACCACGAGCGAAAAAATCCAAGGCTGCTAAGAAAACAAAACAAATCGAACAATGTGAAGTTTTATCACCAAAAGCGAAGAAACTCGAGGCTTTTAAAGTCGTAAAAGTAACGGAGCAATCCCAGGATGTATCACTAAAAGCGGACAAACCCGAGGCTTTTAAGGTCGTAAAGCCATCAGAACAATCTAGGATTTCAGCACTAAAAGCGAAGAAACCCGGGGCCTTTAAGGTTGTAAAATTAATAGAGCAATCTCAGGCTTTATCACCGAAAGCGAACAAACCTGAGTCTTTTAACGTCGTAAAACCAACGGAGCAATCTCAGACTTTATCACCAGGACTAGCGAGAACAGTGAATGTAAGAGAGTTGAAAGATGTTGATCGCCAACTTGGTGTGTCCGAAAAGAAATACGTCCATCAGGTCATTGATATGTTATGTAAAGAACAAACCAATGTACGCTCTATAATTCTCGCCTTCCAAAAACGAACAAACTTATCTTCGCCAAAGGGCTTTGCAGCTGTAATCGTCGAGTGCTCGATGGAGCGAGGAAAAAAGATACTCAATAGGAATTTAACAACAAACCCTTCTTACAAAGTTGACGGGACGTCCTGCGTTTACAATGGAATCATACGCTACCTGGGCACGCCGTTATTATCACGTAACGAACAACAATTGTTGAGTATCATTAACGGCCTTAAGAACGCGTTTGTGTTTCGTAATGGACCGCATGACTTACTAGAGGTGCTGCATGGAACTCTCCACAAAGACTCGAGGCTACTCCCAAGACATCAAGAAACTTTGTGGTATGTGCTTTGACTTTTTTTAGTAATACACCAACCCCTTAGATGCTAAAATCCACCTTTTTATAAGCACAACGCTCAAAAGCATATTAGACAACAAATATTTTTAAAGGATTTGTCCATCCTGACCCTAAAATAACTGATACTATAAAAGTTGTACATCAAAATTAGTTACTTTATTGACTCACAAAATTTATGCCATTCCAAAGCTGGTTTATGAGGTCCATATCATGCTTTGTCTCTTAAGCGTAAAGGTTGTTAGTTCAAGCCTTGTCCAAAATTTAGCATCAAAACCGCAACAATTGTTTTGTGATGTGTATACTTTTTACTCCTACAGTCGTTTCTACGCTAGCATATGTCGTATATTTGACATGCTTGACAAGCTGGTGGTTTTTTTGCACGGAATATGTTACGATCGTCTACCACACCTACATTTCACGACTGCCTTCTTATCCTGTTATATCGTTTGGCCGTCAATTGTCTGTCAGTGTGACTTGATGGATTACACCAAGAGTTTGCAAGACGGGAGGCTGACACGAGTGATTATGTCCCCGTTGAGTGCTATCATGCAGTTTGTTAGTTGGTATGATTGCAAAGACAATTCTCATTATGATTTACGTAAGGTATGAATCAATTACTTATGTTTGGATATAATTTTTCTAATTATTTTTTAATACAAATGACCTGAAATGATTTCAAGTTACCCACAACGCTGATAGGGATAGTCTCGTTCTCACTATTTCGAACCAGAATTAAAATAATTAAAGCCTCTCTTAGAACGGAGAGAAACTCCAAAGTTATGTCGTAGTCCTTTTGTCGATATTAGTCATTTTTTATTTTCATTGTGTTGCGCACACTTTTCTTGTTCTGTCTCGATGAGTTTTTCATTTGCAAATGACCATGAGATTTACTAGAATAATATAATAAAGAGCTTACCAATGAACAAAATGCTCGATGGAGTTATGTCTCTAGCACCGGATTATTTTCTATATGTTATAATGCGCTCGCCATTAATTATTGTAAAATGTTTTCTTCCAACTGTCTCTATAGCTTTCAAACGAATTCTTCAATCTGGGACTTGGAGCTGACAGGAAGAGCAACCATTTACTTAACACATTACTTACAGAACTAGCGCATGAAGTGTATAGTTTGATGAAGAACAACAACTTGTCTTCATTACAAGGAGACTCAGGTAAAAGATCTTTGGACCTACGCCACGAAGTCCTATAAATTACCCGAATGAACGAACTTTTTTCAAGGCACGCAAATTCAGAGAAATGTGTTTTTGTTACCCCTGTCTCTGTACACAGGAAATTCCATGGCTGGAAAAATACCATTTTCGGGTGGGAATTTAATTTTACCTTGGAATTTTTTTGCTTGATTTTCTAAGAAGGCTGGAATTTAAAAGATCAGGTGCAAAAATTGTTCTTTTCCAGCCTTTCAACACAAAAACTCTTGTCTGGAATTTCATAATTTCCCAGGGTGGAAATTTCCCGGGCTGGAAAACAGTAAAATTCAGATGTGATTTTTTTGTAATTATGTTTTAAAAAAAATACTGACTTGGAAAATCCACCCCTAATTTGATAACTTCCCAGGGTGGTAATTCTTCGGATTGGAAAACAGCAAAATTCAGGTGTGGTTTTTTTTGCAATTATTTTCAAAAATTCAGTAATTTTTTCAGGTTCGAAATGTTTAGTAATGTAATGTTAATTAATATTTTTCTACCAGAAAATTCAATATCGGCTTTTAGCTAGTATAAAAATTCCACTTTTCCTAGGTAGATTTTCCTAGCTGGTAAAATTAAGTTTTTTCTACCGGAAAAAGGATTTCTGGATGGATTGTTCCACATTTGTTAAAATTATCATATAAGTGTAGTCGGTCGGTGTGTAAAACAATGCTAAAGGTGAGGCGATCCAAAAGGACGGCCTCATTCGCAGTGATTTCTCCACTGTTGCGATAAAAGTGTCGGGATTCTCAAAGTAGCGCAAGGACATGACAGAACGAACGAAAGCTATCGAGCCAATGCTCACAAGTGAACGAGTACATTTAAAATTTTCTATCTAGGAGTTTTCTGTTTTTCCTGGTTGGTTATACAGAATTACGTCATTTTCGCCCCTTTATATATATAAATTTCCGATCTAGAAATTTGTCGTTTACACCCCTGAATAAGTAAATTTCCAACCCTGGAAATATGCCCTTTTCGAACCCGAAAATACTGTTTTATGAATTGAATCGGGCTGGAAAATTATTTTCTCTGGTGTGAATAAAGCACTTTTCTTACCCTGGAAAAAGTCAATTTTCCAAGGCTGAAAAAGGCGTCAACATTCCAGGGCTGGACCAGCCCTGGAATCTGGCAATTTTCCAGGTGGGAAAGTTGTCAATTTCCAACCCTGGAATTTGAAAAAGTTTTCCTGTGCTTGTATTATCGTTGGCTACAACGTAAATGCTACCGTTTTTTTTGGCACTGGACCGTTTCCTTCGAGTGAATTTCATGAATGTTTGTGGTATCAGAATAACAAAGAAAAAGTATTATTTTCTCTATTCGTTGTATGTTTTGATTGCAAGTTTCCAGGGTTTCGTGACTTGTTCAGATGGGATCATCTTTGAGAATAGCAGCAGTACCGCGAAATTAGGTTTGGCTTTGTCAGATGCTTTCTTTGTTATATTGTTGTTACTATTGTATTATTAATCTATCCACAAGTTAAGTGAACATAATAGAATATCACAAGATATTTGCAAAAATATATTTTTTAACAATGACGTGTGGTTTTGCTCCATACGCAATCTCCAATCTCTGTTTCCTTCTTGGTGTACAGACAACCGAAAAAAGGAAAGCCATTTTGATACATGTTGGGTATTGTTTTCAGCCGAGTTAAAAAACCGCAAAATTGAAATACCGCTAAATTTTCATGCAATAAAAGATCATTAACCTTTGAACATGGTGTAATGCAAAATAAAACAAAAATAATGTACCAAAAATAAGACGTAAAACTTACGGTGCAGTCAGCATGTTATCATTGACTGACTGACTGACGACCTGACTGACCTGACTGACAAATAATTTTTGGGAGAGCTAAAACATGACAAAAATACCATGTAATGTAATTAAATTTTCGGACATTCGACAAGTGAACCCGAACTGTTGCAGAGGCATCAGCACAACCAGGGTCGTATACTTTTTCGAACTTTGTCAACCGATTA
>JAUJPO010043776.1:0-17233 GCA_032270745.1 Tiaropsis multicirrata
CCCCCCCCCCCCCCCCCCCCCCCCCCCCCCCGGGGAATTGCAAGAAAAATTCTCTCCATAAATACTTTTCAACTTTCTTCTAAGCTCTTTCTCTGAAAACTACGAAAATCACTTTTTAAATATAAGTTGAAATTCTTAAAATGTTTTTGTTTCCAGGCATTTTAGTTAATTCTTAAAATAGCCTTCTTGTAGTTTTGTTTGGATTTTCAATGTTCTTCCCGTAATTTAGGGGGGATCCTATTACTTTTTTTTTTTAGGAGGATTGGCTAAGAAGGGGGGGTTGCTAACAACTGGGATAACCCATCTAAGGGGTGTGAGATTTTCCAGGGGGGATTGGAGAGGCGGTGCTCACTATTTAATGAAATTTCTATTTGACAAGGGAAGTTTTCACTGTTTCTGGGTGTCAAATTCAATGGGCAACTTTATTTGCTTTGGTCATGTGACAAAAAAATTAGTTTGATAAAAAAAGCCTTAGATCTTTCTAATAATACCGCCACCATCTTGATTTGTAGGCAGACAGAGGTCTTGTTTTTCTCTTCTGTTTAACTTGCAGAAAATTATGATAAAGTGTTATTAGAATTTGTTTAAAATAAATTATACTAAAGTACAGTTCTTGTGTAAATTTGATGGTATTTTTCAGGAAGTTGTGGACAAAAGTTCTGCTTTTCTAGGTTCATAACTAAGCTATTAACATGTTGTACTTGAGGGTCTCAACCCCCTAAGATTCAATGCCTTCCCTCAACATTAAATATCAAAGTTACCCCTCCTAGCTCAGTACCTTTAAAAACCTCAAATGACTGACTCCTCTCCCCTTTGGATAAAATAATAACCCCCCCCCTCATTTGAATTTAAAAAAAAATCAATTTCAAAAGCTTCACGACACAACTACAATACATCAAGATGAACCATACCTCGGTTCTTAGAGACCTTCCTTCTACATAACAAAACTTGCCTTGATTTTTAATTGGCTCTTCAAATTATTGGATCTGTCTGGATGATAAATTCTATAAATTAACCCTTTGTTCGTTTGTTCCAAGGTTGTTTATTGCCTTAAGGGTTAATTTAATTTGATTGCTAGTTAGGTAGGTCTATCAAAGTATCACTTTGTAAGAATTCATAAGAATTTTCGACTCATCTTGATCAAATTATTTTCTTTCTTTTTTTTCAGGGAGAAAGAAAGTTTTCTGTTCCGTTGGATTGTCGCTATTGCTACCAGTTACCAACAGAACACTACACTTGTGGATCGCGAGCTTATTGTGTGGTAAGCAGAATTGTTTATTTTGTTTACATGCATTGCAAACCATCTTATGTTGTTAAATAATTACTAAATAATGCATTTGAAAAGAAATTTTGATCTTTATTTCTTATGCTGCCAAACTTCAGCAAGCAACTCGCTTTTTGGCTTTAGTAGAACTTTTACAAGTCAGTCAATAAAATTTTTTAGACGATTTAGACTAAATTATTGCTCTTGATATTTTTCAGTGCTTATGTCGAACTTTGAATATTCCCTTATCCATAGACGTTCTCATTTTCCTTTTAGGTAACTTCAACTGGTCGAGAACGACAGATTGTAAATTGTACAGCAAAAGCAACCCATTGTCTTGGTAATATATTTGGCATTGTAATATGACATTTTATTTATTGTTCAAGGTTTTGAATCTACATATCAGAGTCCAAAATCTTCAAAGACTAGCTAGAAAATCCCCTTCTACTGTATATTGCACGATAAACTATTAATAAAAACTTTATTTTTGAGACATTTTGAGAGTGGGGTTTACACTAACCAATTTTATGGGCCAACCCTCAAGCAACAACGGGAAAACCCCAGTCAATAAAATTATAATCTGAACTGTCTGATTATTCCCTGGTTTAGCTTTAAAAACAAGATTAATGGGATTCTAGTTTTAGTGGTAAATGGAGATAAAGTATTTGTCTGAATCAGAAGCATAGTTCGTATCCAAAGATAACTTTACAGACCAGAGTAGATATTTCACAAGTACACTTTGTACCCAAAAGAGCAATCTCGAGTATCCAAGACAAGTATAATTTGTTTTGGTTTAGCTCATAGTATGAATACTAGCAGTCTGGGAATGTCAACTTCTAATATTTATAATGTAAAACTAAGAAAATTCTTTTAAGAAAAACAGACATCGTAATAAAAAAGCATCATTCATCAGAATCTACTGTTTCAAACAAACTTTCCTTTTTTCTCCTGATTTTCAGGTAGACGAACCTTTTTGAAATCATTTCGTTGTAATTGGACATCAGGTAAACGGTGGTCTACCAGTCTACTGTTAAGGTAACGGTTTTCGGTTTTTATAAATTTGATATTTTTCTAGTCTATACCATTAACTTTACTTTAGAGTTTTGATAGTAGAAATTTGTTACAGTTTGAAGTGTTTTGACCTTGTTTGGAACTTCTCTCAAATATTCAGGTGTCCCAGAAAATATGTTTGACGGCCTCGTGAATAGTTTTCTAGTTTTAATATTTTTACGCTGAATTTTTACTTGGTAAATACTGAACAAAATCTGAGAAAATCTTTCTCTTTTATATGCACATTATTTTTATTTACGATACATGGTCATAGCAGTATACTCGATCAAACATCGAAATTCCTTTTCTGGGAAACCTGCTAGTTCGGTCAGCCTGCCCTGCTAGAATACTGTTATAATTGTATGACCGATTTTCTTTTGTCTGCGCGCATTATTCTATTATTCTGCTGAAATGCCCGCTGATATTATTCTTGAGATAAATGTTCGAACATTTCCAGACTCTTTCAATTACTTAAGTAATTTGTTAAAACTTCCGAACATTCGAATTGAACAAGAAACAAGAGGCCAAACGTCCACCAGACATACTACTTAACATAAACTACATTGAAATTTATAATACAACTTCAAAAGAAAAACTAAACACCAAAATACTTGCTCAACCGAAGTCGAAATATCTCAAAAAGAGTAAAGAATTCTCCACCAAATAACTTTTCTTACTACAATCTAGAAAACAGAATTCTTTCTCAACAACTCAAATAAAATACTCAAAACGTATTTGGAACATGATAATTTTAGATGGCGTCCTGCTTTTATATAAGAAAAACATATATATTACATGTATGCTTTTACATGCATATACTTAACTCAGATTGGTTACAACTGGGACGCACATTAGTGCAGGATCTTTCGATTGATTACCAATTAGTATAATACACTTGTTCTTACTAAAAAAAAGAAGCTTTGAACTTTTTAATATTTCATTTTGAGCTTTATCAGGCTGTGTCGTCTGAGGCAAGTGATCTCTTGTGCATGCCTTTACACTCGCCTGCAGGTCATGGTGAGGGAAAAAATAATGCGTCTAAATAATAGGATTTGTACTGTACTAAAGTTAAGCAAGCGATATAAAACACACCTATTTCTTTCAAATGACAAAGCCTGCTTTATCGAAAATTATTAATTATTAATATTTAATATACAACAGTAATTAAATTAATATCTTTAATTAATTTTTTTTGATAGCAATTAACATTTCATTTTTATAGCTGACATGAATGGCAACAGTGGCATCTTACATTTTATTGACTCCGACAAGGATCTTGATTGGCTCATAAAGACAGGAAGTCATGCACCGTATATTCCTCTTTTAAATGCTACAATGTTTACAAGGTGAATGAAGTTGCCACAAATAAGAATTCAAACTTTTTTTTTCTTTGTCTTTGAGAAGAAAAGGAGCTTATTAAGCGTGTGATTTTTAAAGAAATAAATATAATGAAAAGTTACAAGCTTCATTCATTTGACTGCTTTAAAAAGGGTTTTGTTGAAAAGCTTGTGTGTGTTTGAAATAAAGCAATGTACTTTTATGGAACTGTTTATTTTAGATAAACAATTAACAGACAATCTTCATTTCATTAAAAATATTAAAAGATTATTGTTTTGTTTTTTATGCTTTAGGCCTGTCATGGATAAATTGATGGACTCAAAGAAAGTCAATGGCGTTTTGATGATTCATGATCCCAAAACTCAGAATCCAAAAGGTTTATTATTTCTGGGTTTTTTTTCCATATCATATTCCTGTTGGAAAGAACAGGGCTGGTCTCCAGTTAAAGTAACATTTACCAATATTGAATGCTGTATATATTTACAATCAGAACTGATTTATAGAGGAAATTTTGCAAAAAGGTGGAATTTTCATAAATTTCTTCTTGATGCTATAATTCCAAGCCAAGATATTGCCATTATTACAGATTCATAAGACAGTCAAGCTAAATTAAAGGAGTGAAATTTATAACTGAGCAGTTGATTATTATTATTTTTATTTCTGTCCAGAATTTTCGCCTGATGAAACATGCCCTTTGGATAATTTTGGTAAGTGAACGTTTAAATTTGACTCGAGACTAAATTATTCAGTTCAGAATCTTATCAATTCTTTAAAGGTCAGTAAGGTTCATGGGCTTGGGTGATGTTCGTATGGTTAGGATCTGCAAAAAGAATATATATACCCAAATCTTTGCTTGATATCTTTACTGGTAATTACTGTATAGTTATAGACCAGTCTCTCTTCGTATTTGGTTTTAAGTTATTTGAAAGATTTATTATGTATATTACAACTATTTTGCAGCTGATAGCTCATTTTCCCTGTGTAAGTCTGGCTTTCGGGCGGGCGATTCTTGTGTGTCACAGTTGTTGTTGACAACACATGACAAGATGCCAAGAAAAGTTTTCTTTATAACCATTTTCATTCTTGATCTTTTATAGGTATTTATGGTGGTCACAAAGAATATGGAAGCTGCCAAAAAATTAAATGGAATCCTACTGTAAGAAAAATTGTATTTTAATAAAGACTGCTTCAAACTAGATTTTTTTCAAACTACTGTTTCCTATGTAGGCTGTTGTTTATTTTGTATAATCTTCATTTTGGTCATCTGTCTCAAAATCTTTTTTAGGGAAACGGAATGTCTTTTGTATATTATGGTATTCCAATATTTTCACTTACCAACCGAACAGAAATTGATTCACTTCTTAAGGTACTGCTCTTTTACTCTTTTTATGCTTGATTATTATTTTATTATAAAAAAAGATGGTCATTATAAGCGGGAAGGATGCATCTCGACATGTTGTTCCGGGGGAGAAGCACCAACCTTGACCGGCGGAAACTGCTGCTCTGAGCTGTGGTCGAAAAGTGGACCCTGTCTAACTATTTTTGACAGGTTTTTGGCAAATTTGTCTGATTTCTGGACCTGTCAGATACTAGGCAAAAACCTAGGCAAGGCAAGCTTTTTGTTTACTTTTAGTAACCATTTCAAATGATTTTCGTTTCTATTTCTTTTGTTGATATGGATAACATCATCATTCTGCTCTTTTTTTAATAGTGCTTCAGAAAACACAATGACCCTAAAACAAACAAAGTCATCGATTACCCTTTGTGTGGTGTTGAAATGAAGGACTTCATGTTTGCAGCAAAAGACACACCGACGTGCATGAGAAAGACTGAAGCACCAAATCTTATTGGAAGTATGGATCTGTTTTGACTTTGTTTCGACTAAATGCTGTCGCAAAAAGATTGTCAATAAAATCTCTCCCATGTAGAAACCAGGACAGGATCACTTATAACAAACTTTGTGTTTATTTCGTGGTTTCTACAATTTAATATTGTTTAATTTAGACAAGACAGGACTTTAGTTTCACAATGAGGAGTAAAGGTTTAAAATAAGAAAAAAGTGTCGGTTTGAATTGCTACCATGTAGAAACCAGGACAGTGTTTTGTTGACTTTCGTGTCATCCTGGTTTCTACATTAACTGTTGTTTTTTGACAATCTTAAACCTTTTTTCTGAAGAAATATTAAGTTAGAGATCAGGAGCGTTTGTTTGTTTCATGAATCCGTTTTGTATTTTCTTCTCACAGGTACCTATTGTGATCCATTAGAGGACAAAAATGTTCATGGGTTCTTGGAACCTCTATCTCCAGAAGTCAATGATGGTGAAATCATAATGGCTGCCACTAAAGTAAGATACTGTACTCTTTCTCATGTGTGTCTTTGCAAAGCCGAGCTAACTTTACGAAATTGGAAACACGTGCTGATATATGGATATAACATTTTCTATTCCAGGAGTAACTTTATAATAAATATAAAAGGTAAAATTTTTGTTTTCTCTCTTTACAGATGGACAGTACAGCCTTCTTTCACGACATTGCTTTGGGTGCAGATAATGGGGTGACAGGCATCGTTGCACTCCTTGGAGCTGCTTATGCGTTAGGAGACTACAAACGTCAACTTAATGTAAGTACTTAATGCTTCCGTCCTTTATTATAGTAAACTTTCACCAAAAAGAAGTGACCAAAACGTCGAAATTTGATAATAACAATTCATACCAAAAAGCAACACTCTCTGTCAAAACTTTCGAGAACCTTCTGTATCCGCCACTGCCACCGCCACCGCCACCGCCACTGAATACATTATAAAAGTTTGAAACATGTGTCATTTTAATAATAAAGATCATGTTTAATTCACTTTTAGGAGCAGAATATAACAGAGCAACTACGTCCCATCTTGTTTTCATTCTTCAACGGGGTACGTCTCATTCTGTACCAGAGTATACATCACATCGATTTTTATCGATTCTGCGATTATCGATTGAAATCGATATTTAATCAATCGATTATTTATAAAAATTACTCAGTGTTTGCAATCGGTAATCGATTTATTCGATTACCTCCGTCTGGTGTAATGTACGATGGTGGGATTTATTATGGTTTGGATTCTTAAAACCGTCATACCGTCATGTTGGCTAATCCTTACCATCCCTTTCTAATCCTGACCTACCTCTAATTTACAGAAAATATTGGCTTTACTTTAAAAACTTTTAATTACATAATGTGAAGAAGAACTAATCTACTTGTTCAATATTAAATACATCTGGAATTGGATAAATTGTTTAATTTTGGAGAGGGGGGCCAGGATTAGAAAGGGGTGGCCAGGATTAGCCAAACCTGACGGTATATTTTACTCAAAAAAGAGATGTATATACATTTTTTTCAAGCACCAGACTAGATCTCCACAAGTCTTAATAATATGTTCTTAGCATCTGACTTTTTTAAGCAAGGCTTATGGAAAAATATACATGGTAGAAACAGGTTGAGATAACACACCCATCATGGTCAATTACACAATCAAATTACAGTACAAGATAAAAAACCTAGTTAAAGGAACAGTAACCTTTAAAGCAAAAATTCACACAATAATGTGTGAATTTATGAAACTAACTTTATTTGTTTTGAACAGAAAGTTTAAATTATGTTCTGTCGGATATACCTGATCATATTGGTATTGGTAAATTTTAAATAACTATGAGACAAAAAGAAGAGATAATTTTTTACATTTTACATATATTATAGGTACTTCAGACAGTAGTAACACTGCAGAAAATAATTAATATGTAGTCAAAGACATTTCTAAAATTGTAAAACGTTGAAGCTTGGTACTCACTAGTGGTAAAAACGCGTTTAAGTGCGTTTAAGTGCGTCGAAAATTACAAGATTACAACTTTGGGGACATTTTAAAACTGTTTACATAGCGGTGTCTTTTGATGATCGAACCGAAATATCAAAAAAAATTGATATTGGCGTTTAAGTGTGTTTTAGTCTCCATGTGTTTTTCTTACCTCTATGCCGAGATTAAAGGTTACCTTCAGAATACGCTGAGTCAGCAATAACGAGGTAAAGAATTTTTTGATAGAGATTTTCTTTATCACCAAGAAGTTGTGAGATTTCGATTGTTCCAATCTCTAGTTCGTCGTCTTCGTTGTCCTGCATCATCTGAGCATAAAACGGTGAAAGTGATTACGTGAAGGCATGATTCCTTTGTCTCAGCAACCCTTAGGATGTATGTTATTTTTTGTAGACCTTTGCCCAGTAGGGATTACTTGAGAAAAACGAAAAATGAATGCCCAAAAAAAGAGATATTCCCACATGACAAATTAAAAATGTTTCATCGCTATTTTGAACTAACTCTATTCCCTCATAACAAATTAAAAATGTTTCATCGCTATTTTGAACAACTCTATTCCCGCATGACAATTTAAAAATGTTTCATCGCTATTATGAACTCTTAGGTACTAAGGTCTATCTAACCACGCAAAAAGGAATAAATAGCGGAAGAACAAACACCAACCTGTACATGGCGGTACACTTTGATGAAAAGATCCATTCCCAACTCATCTTCCAAAGCCATCCGCGATTCTTCGATTCGTGAAAATAAATTGTCACGATCCCCTGCATTCGTTTTGAGAACATTCGTTTGCTTTTCATTTGTTGCCTCTGAAAGATAGAATTCAGACTGTTCAATGATTCAAATTTCGTCAAAATGACGTCTCTTAATTAATTGCATACATGTTCTGATGAGTATTTAAAAATCGATTTACTGGATAAACTTTTGCGAATTGGAGTCTTGTCTAGTTTTGCGAGATAAACTTTCGCGAAAAAGGGTCGAATTCGCTTGAAGTTTTCTTCAATTAGAGCAACCCATTCTATTGCACTGCTATTGCTATCTTTACTTTGAAGGTGAAAACATTTATTTATTCCCTTCTCAGTTTTTGGATTGCACTGTTTTCATATGTGGCCTTTTCATTAACACGAATTTAAATTTTTGAATTCGCGAAAGTTTCTCTCGTGAATTTTTCTTCAATGAAAAAGTGTTTTAAATCACACAGTCATAGTGTCCTTGAAGGTATTGTCCCCCATATCTAAAATACAAAATTTTCTATTCCCCCCCCCCTCATTTTTCCCCACCTTGGCTCCAAAAAGTTCTAAAGAAAGAAAAGTCCTAATTTGACAAAAGTTTCGTTTGTTCAATGAGGGTAGTCTTAAATTGACAGGTGTAAATGAAAAATTGCTTTGGATTCGCGTTTTAACCCTTTCTTATTGCTGGTTGAAAGAAAGAAAAACCTAAATAGTGCTTTTTTGAATTTTGAATTGATATTTGATAGGTCCCCCCCCCCCCCCGCCAACCCGACCTTGAATCAAAATTTTCTTTTCCCCCTCCTCGTTTATTTCCCACCCTTGCTTCTTCCCCCAACCTGGCTTCTCCTCCCCCCCCCCCCATAGGTCCCTTTGGCTTCAAAACATATCCCCCATGAATCGAGGGGGGGGGGGCACTATGACGGTGTGAGAACTAGTAGTAGTTGCAAATCACCTTCATCATCGTTTGCTTCTTCCCACTCTTCATCTTCATCTTCAACTTCATCTTCTCCATTCGTTTGTTGGTTTTCTATCGTCGCTGAAATAAATGCATTGGTTAGTTACAGCAGAATCTTTTACAGTTCACAATCTAAAATATCCCCAACCTTCTTCCCAGTCTGCTTTTGAACGCAAGGCCACCCTGCTGGCTATGAAAAAAGATTCGAAATTCCTCTTCTTGTGGGAAGGGCCGACCGATTTTCATTATTGAGAAACAAATCATTTTTAGGAGCACAACTTTTTCAGTTTTTCTAAAGGAATGGACACTTACTATTATCACCATTGATTGTAGCTTCTTTTGCTGAAATAAAAAATGATTATTGACTATATTAATTGTAAGGCTATGGTTTAAAAGTACAACACAGACATATTTGAAATTTGAGTCTTTCTCTCACACATCAAGGAATCTAAAGATAGCGGAGATGATACTCAAATAAGTTTCGTTCGCATAATACATAAATTATATCGATATGAATCACGATACAAACAGACTACCGATTAAAATCGACCAGAAATTTAATTTTAAAATCTTTCGCCCATCAAGCCTAACCATTATTAACCATTATGAAGTTATTTAATGATATCATCCTAACTGACCAGAAGAAATTCCAACCACTTTACAATTGATATACCTGAAGTTTTGCCGAGGACGTTTCTCATGGATTCCAACATGCTTTCATAATCATCAAATTCATCGTCATCACCGCCATCACCTTCATCGTCCTGTTCACCTTCATTGTCCTCGTACTCACAGCCTTCATCTTCCTCATCCTCGATATCTTTCACCTCCAATTCATCAAAAGCATCTTCTCCGTCGTCAACATCTTGTTCAATACTGGAAAAAAGTTTGTCAAGCATAAATCTTTTATGGCCAACACACTTTGTTTGAGTAAGTCTAGAGTAGAATCTCTAATAGGTAGTTATATAGGCGGAAATTCCTTCTCTGTAAGCTAAGCTAAGTTGCCAATAGTGCCAATTTTTTCAAACGCTCTCGACTACTTCACATTGGGAAGACCTGCGTTTATGATGTTTCTGTTGAACTAAATTACCTGACATCTTCTTCAGAGTTTTCTTTTTCATCTTCTTCAGTGACGTCATCGAGTCCCGATGGTCGGAGGTCTGGTAACGAACATGTTCGCAAAAGCTGAAAAAGTGAAACGAACCTACAGTGAGAACAAGCGGGTTGAAAAAGTACTGTTAGTTAAAATGTAGGAGTGAGTACGGTGGACACTTATAAATTGGCAAAAGATTGATTTCTCGCCCTAATTATAAAATGTAGGGGTTATAGTATTCTACTATGGGGAGTGGAAAATTTAAAGAATTACAATTTCAAAAACCCACCCTGAAATTAGAAACAGGAGACTTCCCTGACTTATAAAACTTGGTCAAACTATCTATCTTTAAAAGTAAAGAAATATGAGAGGTTTTTGATGTGCCGGCTCGTTGAGTTTAAAGAATAGAGTGTACATCATAATAATTGGAGAAATTCAAAGAAAACTAAGTTGAAAACTCAAAGTATTAAACTCCTTTCGGCTTAGCCCTAAACTGGTTTTAAGGTTTTTTTCTTGACTGCCATTGTTCTACCTTTTTCTCTTTGACGTCGTAACTTCCACTTTGCAATCCAAAAGATCGATTTGGCGTATGGAATGAACTAAAAAAAGGGGAAAATGAAAATGGCGAGACTTACTCTTAGAAGCGAAGAAGAAATTGATTGTTCAAAACAAGAACTCAAATGTAAACCAAGTGAATAAAACATTATCTTTGTTGGTCTCGTTTCGTTTAAAGAGAACATTGGAAATAAATGTTTACATCAGTTTCTTTTCGCAATAATTATGATCCATAATTAGATAATTGTCGGTGGTATGGTATCACAATTATATATCTTATTTACTTCACTTTCGCTTTCGCTTTCTAATCGGAACGGGAAAATATTGGATTAGATCTAGTTTCCATTCAACACGAGGTACTAATCAAATCAAAGAAAATTATAGCTTATGATATGGTACTTAGAAAGACTATTAGGCTACAGTTGGGCCGAATCTTCGACAATAATATACTTCTTGTAATGTGTTATAAAGAAAGTCCTTGGCCAGTTTACCTGAAAAAAGAACGAGGCAATAAGGACTATTTCAAGATAAACTGCATGTTTCAAACTTCACTAACCATTCCTCCTCCGATTCACCTAATTCAGTTCTTTCTATTGACTCATGAGTTTCTGCATCCTTCCATTTGGCCGGGTCTACGGAGTTTGTTTTGTCATCGTTTGATGGTTTCTCTGGAGTTGATTGGTGAAGTTGTGGTGGTGCTAAACGAAAGTCAATTTTAACCTAATACCTGACGATGATTTATTTTTAAAATTGTCGAAATATGTCGTTAACTATATAAAAATTTTGACCCATTCTACATAAATGACATTTTATTGATGCCACAAGTTTTTACCTTTTTAACAACATCAATAGACCTTTTCATAAACTACGTCACGACCAACGACTGCCTCGTTTTCATACAATTACCAAGGTGATTATGTCTCACGAGACTCAAATTGACACCACTATCAATGGAGTCAAATTTTGATAAGCTCCCTTGGGATCCGTTTACCATAGCGCTCAATTCAAAACGAGGCATGCAGTCGTTGGTCGTGACGCAATTTATGAAAAGGTCTATTAATTCGAAATCTAAAAAAATGAATCAAAAATTGTCCAAACAATACAGATTGATAATCATACCTGCATCAGACCATGCGCTTTTCACAGTCTTTTCTTTCGTTGGATTTTCACTGCTATCTTCTTGTTCAATTTTGCTGTCCAAAATCTCGATTACTTCAATGTCTTCTGATTCAGGATTGGTGGATGAACTAATTGCTTGATTTTCATTGGTTAATTGAGCATTTGCTTCTTTTTCATTGGCTGATACTGAGTTCTGTTCTTCATTTTGATTGGTTGGCGTAATTACTTCTGTTGAAGAATCTTTCTTTTCATTGGTAGATTTTTCTTGTTTGATTGGTGAGTTCTGCTTTGCTATCCATTTTGGTTCTTTATTTTCATTGGCAGATAGAACAATAGTTTTGTTACTATTCCCTCCAATATCGGGTATATTTTTGTTCGTTGATTGTTCTAGAACTATAGTTTCCCCTTGTTTCGATATCTCTTTATTCTTGCTCAGTACTATCGTATCCCCTGACTTTGGCATAACCGCCTTATTCCCATTGGTTATTGTTTGGTCTGGTTTTGAGACATCCTTGGACTCGTTACCAGGACTTTTAATGGTCATAGTCGGCATTTGTGTTCCCATTAAATCCATGTCATGAAGTTTGGAAACGAATTGTGTTTTGCCTTGATTATCCCAGCCCCTTCTCGGTTCATCCTTGTCTTGATCACCCCAACTTTTGATGGTTGGCATCACACGGGTAGCTGAAATAAAAAACGTCCAAATGTTGTGGAAAATTTAAATCTAGAAAAAACCTCTGCTTCTGGAGACGTTGAAAATCAAACCCTTTAACTTACTTAACCTCCATTTAAAGCATTCAGAGCATCGATGTTCAAAAACATTTATGTTTAGCACCAGCCAAAAAGTGTGACTGGAATTTTTAATGTCTCATGAATTGAATGACTGGTTGTTTTGTTACCTTCCATAGCAGATGCGGTAATTTCGAGAGGAATATTTGCAAAAGCAGGTATCGCGCCTTTATCTGATACTCCCCATGCTTTCCGACGAACATTTTCTCGTTTCTGCGGTTTCCCCATGTTTTGAATTTCACCCTAAAAAAGATAAATAAAGAGAAAAAAAGCTCTTTAAAACAAAACATAAAACTATGCAATTTAAAAAGCATTGTCAGGTTCTCACGTCAAAATATGAAAGACATATGGTGTCTATGCAAGATATGTTACCAGTCTTACTGCTAAAAATGGTAATTTTTTGAGCAACATATTTACCTCAGATAATGATCTAAAAAGTTTGGGTTGTGCAACTTCTCTCATTGCTGTTTCCATGCCAACCGACGGAATAACAATCTCTTCTGTAAGACATAAAATTGTATATTGGACACATGTTATTTTATATAAGAACAAAGCTTGTAAGAGCTTCAAATATAAAAATTGTTCAGCCTTAAAAAATGTGTTCTGACTGATAAAAAAAATAAGAAAAACCATGTTAACCTTTTTTCTTTGGTTGTTTTTGGACTTGTTTGTTTGGTTGTTGACAAAGGTGTGGTGAAGGAGACACTCGACAGCTAAAGATGAAAAAATTGTTCATTTCATCTCTCTTGGAAGGATCGCTCAAAAAAAAAGGCTCAAAAAGGCTCATTTTTGCGCCCAGATGGAGAAAATGGTCAAACCAATGGTAAAATGTTATCTCTCCCCCGGTGGTAAAGAAAAATACAAAGAGCTAACCCAATAGATGTAAGAACAATACATTTGTATGAGCCCGCTGGAAAAATATTACCGTTTGACCCAAACCAGTGAGTTTAAAAAGTTTCGATTTTCACCCCATTGATACGTGCCGAGACATTCTTTGGGTACTTTGTTGTTAAAATGGGCTAGGTCAAACTTTAAACGTCAATATCTCCTGAACCATATACCCGACATTGGCACTTAAAGGGTTAAGGACAGGTTTGTATAAATCTCCGAATCACCAGGAAGGTAAGAGTATTTTAAAATTACTGAAAATAAATGCTTACTTTTCCCTTTCTTCTCGCCATCTTTTCTAAAAAAAAAAAATCATATTGGAACTAGAACATTTACCTTGGAAATTTTAGATCAAACAAAGCAACTACAACAGCAATATATTGATCAATAAAAACCAAACATGATCATGATTTTAGACATCCGAAGCTGTCGAATAAGACAATAAGCTTACCATTCTTTCCATCCGATCTTTTTCGACTTGTTTTTCGATTTGTTGGCGTCTCTTTTCCAACTGTTCTTTCAACATTGCTGCTCGACGGTCAGCTTGTTCCTACGAAGTATTAATGGAAAAAAGCTTCATAAATATGCAGAAAAATGCAGGAAAAGACCAACTATCTTCAAGTAGTAAACATTTTAATAGTTGTATCATAATTTTAGAATGAACTGGAGTTTTTAAGGTCGCTTCAAGATTGGTTTATTTTCATGGACGATAATGTCGCGTTCTTTAGAACATTTAAACGACCTCCTTTTTATGTTAAACAAAGCATATTAAAAACAAAACAAAGAACTCCAGATTGACCCAAAATTTTGGGTGAGAAGAATTTATTCCTATGAGAAGACGAGCATTTCTTCATCTATCCGCATGATTGGCGCAGGGAAGGTTGGTAACATGCCTTTAGTTCTTGTATTTTCCTTCTCCGTGCATCAGGATCAACTTTTGGATCACCAAGATCTGCAGCTTTGTTATTGTTTGAGGGATGATCATCTTTTGATGGATCATTGCCTCCTCGCATTATCTGACGTTCTTTATAATTCTGTTTGCGAATCTGCTCCAATTGTCGTAAATATTCCTTTTGGAAATTAAGATTAAGAAATTAACTTTTTGATTAAGATATGATATGATTTTCTTTTCTTTTTTTTAAGTTGAGACATACAAATAGTTCTACTAGTAGGAGCAGGCAAATACAACTCAACTCAACTAAAAACTTTTGAGGACTTCGATTGGTAAGGACTTATTTATTATTATTAAAATTTATTGTGCCGTCAAAATCAAAATTTTGATGAAAATGAGTCGAACACAAGATAAGGAAAACTCTAGTTTCCAGAAGGCATGCTAGTTCTGTAGTAAAGTCACAAGTATTGTTTTTTTACTTACAGACTCTTGTGGGTTCCGTGCTCCTGGATGTCTGGGTGGCCGTGCTACAACCGGTTTTTCTTTCTTCACTGGAAGTTTAAACAAATACGAAATAGAATCATAAGGTTCATGCATTATGGTGTCTTTTTGGTCAGCCAAAGCTGAGCATTCAAATCCGTAAAATTCAGTTCTTCCATCATCATCTTCATGATCATCATCGTGAGACGGCAAAAAAATATCCGATTTCCCGATATCAGTTTGATTTCTGAACTTTCTTCCGATCGGGTTAACTTTTTGGGTACTTTTAGCGTGTGTTGTTTTTACAGAATATAATTTTATTTTTATTCAGTTCTCTTTTATCACAAAGGAAATGGTTTAAGTGTTATAAATATATATATCTGCTATGTAAAAACTCTATAAAACTAGATAATATATCTCTTTTGTATATGCTAAGGCTAAGGTGTCCCACCCGACCAAGCACTTCGGATTGACTTTCTTCCGTAAGGGGGCCTATCCGTTAACGACGGAAAGAGAAACTCCCCTAGCCTCAGGTCGGACGATGGGAATCACCTGATCCAAAGGGCACTTGGCCTAAAAAGGTAGAAGACATTATATTCTCACTACTTATGCAAGTAGTTTATTGGTTAGTTATGGGATAAGTCTCACAAGGCAAAACACAGTACGGGTTATCTAGAGATATGTGATTCTAATGTCTTCACCCAAGACAAAGGTTGGCTTTACTCTTTACTCTTTAATTCTGATTTAATAACACATTGATAATGTCGATGTTCTGAATATGATGGAACACGTTTTGAGTATGGCCAGTTAAGTAGGGTAAGGAGGTATTTGGTTGTGGTTTCATTTTTCATCAACAAGTGAATGAGATTGATATGTCTGTTTCTTATGTTCTTTGTGATGGAATCAAGGTTGAAGAACTTGTTGAGGTCATTGCTACTGTGTTTTGAGAGACCCAGAAGAGGGCACATCGACATTGAACATTTGCACGATCAAGAAAACTTTTTGTCACGTCTGTGATCTCAAGACCACATAATATCTTTGGAATGACAACAGTGCGGAAGACAGTTGCGATGGTACCAGGGTGCATTTTTCGAATTCCACACGAGATTAGGGAATCTGTAGTTGCCCAAAGTTCATTGCCAGAAACGATAAATTGGGTTTTCGATGCATTGAATTTGAGACCGTAATCATTGTTTGTAGGTGTTTCAGATTGGAGCTCAAGAGAATGATGTCATCTGCGACTATCAAATATGATCGACCAGGGAGGTACGTTCCGATATTAAGATTTTTTATGATGTCAATAATGTCTTCAGTGTATAGATTGTAGAGGTATGGCGAAAGTATTGATCCTTGGCGGACCCCTTGGGCCAGATGAAAAGGTGTGGCGGTGTTGTCCCTGTATTTTGTGGCTGCTTCCCCATTGATGTAAAGTTTCATTAGAAATCTCAAGACTATATCCAGTAGAATGTTTTTAGTCTTTAGTTTGCTGAAAAGTAAGTACCAATTGCAAGAATCAAAGGCTTTCTCAGCGTCTAAACTGCATAAATATACAGGCGAGTTTTTGGAACTGTATCGTGTAATAGTGTCTTTAATCAAAAGTTCTGCGTGTATAGTGGAAGCATCTGATGTAAAGCCGAACTGTGTGGTTTTATGTTGTTTCAATTGAGGGCATTTGTTGATTATGATTTTTTCAATATATTTTCGTCAGTATAGGAATGAGACTTATTCCACGATAGTTGTTGGGGTCCTGGATTGGCTTTCGATTGGTGGTAGTTTTGTTGAGTTTATGATTTTGTTGATGAGGTTTGCTACGTATGATAATACCTTGTCATTAGTACTATACATTTAAATGTTCTGCTTTGATATCGAATGGGTCACAGGTTTTGTTCTTATTAAGGTTGTAAATTGCTGTAACTACGTCATGTTCCGTAACATGAAAGTCAGTGTTTACATTTTCCTCTAATTCGTTAAGGAGTTTGGCAAGAAGATTATTAGAAACTTTGTTGTTTATATTGTCTGTTCGTGGTGTGTTAAGTAGATTTTTGAAGTGAGAGTTAAATTCATCCGTGATATTAGACTTGTTATTTACTGTGTAAAGTTTGTTTTCTTTAGATTTGGCTGATTGGATGGGAGACGACAAAAGTTGGACCCCCCGATATGGACCCCCTAGAAAATGGCGGGAAATGCATTATGGGCAATTCCCGATGCATTAAGGGTAATGATGACCGAATT
>JAUJPO010043787.1:0-17229 GCA_032270745.1 Tiaropsis multicirrata
AAAACTCGTAAAAAAAATTTATCACCTAACGAGGAGTGTTTTCTATGAGTTGTTAATCCACCTTTTCTAATCCGTTGATTCGGTCTTTAGATTACTTATTACTTTAGATTGGGAAACTGAAATTTTTTCCAAAGTTTGTACAAGTTAAGTGTGTTGCCAGAAAGTCAAGTTTTTGCCTGAAAATTGTTACAATTTTTTTTTCTAAAAATGAGAAAAGAAATTGAGTAGATTTTATTAGAGGGGTTTTTTAAATTCATACGACAGGAGAATGACCAGAAGTTATGTTTCTGAACGCACATTCCTTCATCCCTTGACGTCTGACGCCACCTACTTTTCACTTACTATTTCATTAAATTACTTCTGTATTCATTTTAGAAAATTGACTCGGAAGATGAAAATGAAGGTAAGACGTTTTTAAGGTGCAGCAGCATTATTGTTCAATCATACTTGAATTTACATGGAAAAGGCAGAAAACACGTGCAACTACTCTGACACGATGCATACACTGAGGATAAGAATGAGCTATCAAAATTTTGTAAAGTTTTTATGCTCTTTTCTTACCTAGATATTGATGCAGATGCAATTATAAAACGACACCTAGGAAAGATATATGGTCAAACAAAGTTGAAGAAAACTATCGAAACGTTAGCGAGAAGAGAAGTGTTCAATAAAAGAAGGGGAAATAAAAAGCAAGATGTTGAAAGACTACATATGATCTTTGCAGGCAATCCAGGTACTGGTAAAACAACGGCTGCTAGATGTATTGCAGGTAATCTAATTTAAATCTTTTAAAGTTAAAGTTTTCGCTCGTCTAATGTTCAGAGCGAGTATCGAGTCCTTAAGCGAGTAACCATATAGTATCTTATTCTAAGATTTCTATAATTTCGTACACGTTATAAAAATAGACATTTGTTAAAAAAAAGACAATTCCTGCTAAGAAATACCCTTTTTATATTGGAATATCAGGGTGAGATTTATTTGGAACAGTTGGTCTGTGGTTTAGAACGATAATAATACGATTTTACTCTGTTATTATATGTTTTATATGTATTTTGTCATCAGTAAGTGCTTTATTCTGTTTTCTCCAATATAGGAATATTGAGTCAGTTGAAAATAACAAAGTATGACCGACTGGTTGAGGTACAACGACAGGAGTTAGTTGCTGAGTTTATTGGAGGAACCGCCAAAAAAACCATGGCGGTTATCAAAAAGGCTTCTGGTGGAGTTCTCTTCGTTGACGAGGCTTACAGATTGTCAGAAGTCTCTGGAAGAGACTATGGAAAAGAAGCAATCCAAACCCTTATGTCGAAGATGTCTGGGAGTGTTAACGTAAACCCAGTTATGTTATTTGCTGGCTACAAGGCGGACATGGAAAAGTTCCTGGAAACAAACCCAGGCCTCAAAAGGCGAATAAAACACCATCTAGATTTCGAAGATTTCACGGTTAAGGAGCTTGTTGAAATCAGTAAGCGTAAAATGGTGAACGAAGATAAGCGGTTCCCGCTAGATGTCGATGGTATTTTGGCGAACTGTTTCGTCTCATTAAAGGATCATATTCCATCGTATAACGCGGCACTTGCCATCGAACTAGTAGACAGTATCCAAACTGCACAAGAGGAACGATTGCCTCTCAACTGCAGCGATGCCGAACTGAAGTTATTTACGTTAGAAGATTTCAAATACGGCATCGACTTATATATAGGAAAATTGAATAAATCTGGAGAAAGATTTTCTAGAGACTTTGGAACCATGACCGAATTCCAAGTGGTTGTGCCAGAGGTGATATTTAAAGCCACTGGTGATAAATCAACTGCAGTAGCAGTAACACCAGTTTCAACTGATTGACTTTTTTCTTAATAGTTTATATTTTTTTTAGTTGGTTTGTTTTTTTGGTGACTTTTCTTCTGTGCTTTTACCACCCCAAGAGAACCATACGGGCAAAGGTTTTTTGTGAATATTCAACCAACTTAGAATAAATAACTTCGTTTTCGAATTAAAAAAAATAGCCAATTTCTTTTGTTAGAAAATATTTTTACGTATTTTAGATGACATTTTACCTAGATAGATATATTTTCTTGTGATATTTATTTTTTTTACAGTAGAGAGTGGTTAACGTAACCAGTCTTCTGAAAACAGCGTGTATATAATGTATAGTACCTTAAGAGAAGAAGTTTTGGCGAGAAGATATTTTGGCGATCGGGCCAATTCGCCAATTTTGGCATATATTGGCGGAATTTATTTTGGCGGTTGCTGAAAATTTTAACCTTAAAATGGCGTAAAAACAGCGAAAAAATAGCAAACAACACTTTTAAAGGCTTCATATTTGCAAAAAGTTTAATTTGGCGGGAATTTATTTTGGCGATTGACCTAAAAATTTAAATTTAGCGAGAAGAAATTTCTTCTCTTAAGGTAATATACCGGCTGACTCAATAATAATAATTACAGATTGAAACCAAAGTCAACTTTTTAAGTTTGATCCAGTACTTTTTATTTCAGTAATATTTGGAACAAGATTTCGCGAATTCGAATTGTGTGGGGTCGTCAATTCGCGAAATTAAATCCGAAAACTTTCGCGACTGTTTTTGCTAGCGAAAATTAATCCGAATAAAGTAGTTAAAAAGTTATGAGCTTTTAAAGTTAAAAATTAACTCTTAGAAAAGTGCAAAAACACGTAAAAAAAGGAGTATCAAATTTTTTGTAATTAATTCAAATAGCAAACATTTAAACTCTTTTATATGAGCTACGACTTACATCAATGTGGTAATAAAGTTAAATATTTTTTGGATGTAAATGTCAAAGTATGGAAGAAAGTTGAGAAATTTGACAATTTTAGAAATGATACCCTTTTTTGACGCATTTTTTGAAAAGTAAATTTAAAATAAAAAGGTCATAACTTTGTAACTAATGAGTCTAATCTAAAAAATAATTTTAGGGCCCCAATACGCCGTCAAACGTTCGAAGTTATTTTTTGAGTCACCCGGTAAAAAAAGACAAGCTTATTTATCTGACATTTTAGAGATTCTTTTCACTTTTTAAACGATGTACATAGCACAAGTTAATTTTACACATAAGTGTTTTGTTCATTTAAATAATCTAAATCATTTGATTTTACGAGACACATTTTAACATTAGTAAATATGAGAACACGCCTCTAGACTCTCTATTCCTTCCCTACTCTGCTTGCCGTGAGCAAAATAAACTTTTATTTCATTTCGAAAAGAATCACCAAATAAAAAAGCAATGCCTTAAAGGAAGGTACTTGCGGCAAAATCGCAAAGTAAGTTCCCGCGAAAAATGCTGAACGTCTTGATTCGCGAAATATGTGGTTCTCAGTCATTTACACTACAAGAACTTATAGCAGGCTTTGATCATTATGTTACTAAAGATGGAGGGGCATAAAAAGTGTCTAATCATAGTAAAAAGATTTTCGAATTGCTTATTCCAGTAAGTTAATTCTCGTGAAACCCAGTCAACTAGCCCATTCGCGAAAGTTAATTGTCATGAAAAATAGTCAAATACCCAAAATTTCGCGATTATTTCTAAAGTTTCTTCCTTTAAAGTACCGTTAAAACTTTGCCATCGTCTATCGAGGAGCTCTTTCATGTAGACTTTTCATGGTGAAAACCGGTTATCAGAAGAGTGCATAGCCAAAATTTGATATATTCAAAGAAACTGATATACTGTGAATAATCTCTTTGAAATTCCAAATTCCGCATTGTTTATCGCCTTAGAGATTCATTCAAGGAACCTTTTAAGCGTTACATTTTCAAACCATGATTTCAAATTTACGAAATCTTGAAGAGACTTCAATTCTTTATTTTGGCGATATAAACTGTAACTCGAACTGTAACACTGTTGCAGCAAAAATCTACAAAGAACACAGGCTATCATACAATCAAGTCCGCACCAAAATGACGTCCCTTGAAAAGACACTCGCTTGGGGACACTACCACGTTACTGCCACACCTTGCTTGAACGCTTTGACTTACCCCACCCACTGAATTTGAAAAATGTCAACTATCCAAAATGTTGAGTTTTATTCACAATATATGGTGTAACTTTCATTTTTGTCGTCATACGAAAAATGCCTTTCTAATCATACGAAAAATACAGTTTTAATCATACGAAAAATGCAATTTAGTCATACGAAAAATGCAAATTTAATCAGACGAAAAAAGCATTTGTAGTCATACGAGAAATACAGTTTTAATCATACGAAAAACAGAAAATTCAGTCATACGAAAAATGCAACTTTCAATCATGCGAAAAATACAACTTTTAGTCATACGAAAAAGCAAAGTTTAGTCATACGAAAAATGTAAAATCTCATTCATTCTGCGTATATTAATTTTGAAACATACGGCACCTGATATAAGAGAAGGAAAAGCCTGTCTGTATATAAAGTTCAAAAAATATTATAAGAAAGGATATTTTCCCGAGAATGGCATAGTGCAAAAGGTACTATTTATAGAGACTCGCACTAGACTAGAGTCTCCTTCGGCTGAACTTTGCTTTTTGATACTGTGATGACGCTTTGTCCAGTGAAGTAGACTAGGCGCACTTGGCACTTTCGTTTTCTCACTTTCGATTTCAAGGTTTCTATGGAAACACAAAAGTGACAAGGAGGTTTGCGTATTTCAAATCGTATCGAGTAGAGTTTTTCCTTCACGGTGGAGTGTTTGTTTTGGCTTTCTCTCCTCCTCCCTTTATATTTTTATCTCAACGCGCACTTGTTTTTTATAAGAAATATTGTGAAATTGACATCTTTTATTATTACATGTAAAAGCTTCCGCGTGAAATTGACAACTTTAACGAGTTAATGAAAAAGCATGCGTGTGAAATTGACATTTTCAATGAGGCGATATAAAATCAACTATGTGTAATTGACATCTTTGATGAGAAATATAGCAACAAACATGTGAAAATGACTAGAGTAAAAAAGTTGTCAGTGAGTGACAGAATTTTTTTATAAGAAGTTTTGATGTTGCGATATCGTTTTTTATAAGAAATTTTTGATGTTGTGCGGAATTTTACAAAATGAACGTAGTTGAGAAAAACGAAGTGAAAGAAATTGTGAGTTTGTCATCGGAAGCAGAGAACTATTGCATTTTTTGTGTTGAGGTTATCGAATGTGCTTATAAAATTCGTCTTTGGCAAGGGAAAGAGAAATCACTAATAGCGAAAGAAATCGAAGAATGTTTGGGAGAGGAGTTAAAACCGTGGGATATTAAATCTGTTTGCAGATCTTGTCTAAGAAAAGTAAGAAGGACGCTGGATAAGTTACGCGAGAGAAGACAAGAGCTCGTGGAAGGGAGGAAGAAAAGCAGCAGATTTTTGACCAAAAGAACAAAAAGGTTGATGAACGCTCGGATGAACGAGAAAGAATCGAAAAACAAAAAGAAGAAGCTACTCGAAAAGACAAACGGCGAACATTCTAAAACCCAAACAGAGGTAAATATATTTCACATGTTTTTTTTAAATGTGTCTATGAAGTTAATTGTGTGACTGATTTTTTTTTGCCTACTCTTCCTTATCCTTCGGCAGTTTTTTAATGTAATAAATACCCCCCACTCGATTTGCGATACTCCTCTGAAAAAAAGTTGTAATACTCCGCCAATCTTAATCATTATTTAAAGAGAACATGTTGATTTCAAGTATTCGAACATGTTCGAAAGTTCTTAAATAATTCGAATAACAACAACAAAGAGAGAAAAAAGAACACTACATTAAAAAGATGATCAGGTTAATTCGACTTGTAATTACGAACGGTAGTTTTCAAAATGTAAGTTGCAGAAAAAGAATTTGGCAAAAGGAAAATCTGAGTTTTCGTGAAATTTGAGATTAATACCCCTCGTATCAAAAAGGCATGGGACTAAGTTGACTATCAATTTTCTGCAAAAATGCGTGATAAAAAGAATACATGAAAAAGATAAGGTGTATATCTATCATATATGTAAGAATTAAGGTAACAGCCTCTGGGCCAGACAAAAAGGGTACACGAAAAATGGAAAATAACACTGTTTGAATTTCAATATCAAAATAAACGATAGCATAAAATCAAAAAATACAATCAATAATATGCCGCATTCCCCTCACATAAGTCACCATGAAATGTGTCTGGTGATAAAGCTTTCTAAAGTTCACTCCAATTAACTTAATTCCAACATCCTTTCATAGCTTAAATCTCTTCAGTGATAAAAACAAACGTCTATTCTGTCCTTGTTTCTCCGAGGTTGTAACAGATGAAAATGTTGCTGTAAATTAGGTGGGACAAGACAACTTCTTTGCAAAGTTTTTCCAGCCGTTAACACGCGATATTCTGAAAAAATAATGGGAAATCATTAAATCGTACATTACAGAGAACTTAAAAATCTCACCCCTCTTTTATATGCATTCTCCTTATTTTGAAAAAAAGAAATTGAGTCCGAAACTTCCTGTTTTAGGGTATGAAAAAAAGCCATAGAAGTGACTAAAATCAAATTTCATATAAAAGCATATAGTGGGAATGATTAAAATGATTGACTCAAAATCTTCAAACTGCATTTACACTCTGGAAATTAAGAAGTAAAAAATCACAAACCCTGGTTCAAAAAAGTGATAATTTCCTCTTTTGATTTTATAGTGGGGTTAAACTCCACCCATTATATAGGGGGGATCTTCGAGTCAAATCACTGTAATAGTCTAGTCGGTTATAATGTTGATATTTCACAACTATACTGCAAAATGTGAAAAAATCGTCAAGATCTAAGGGGTGTCCTACGACAACCGGTTTTAAGGCCCTTATTGAATCTCGGAGACTGGTCTTATATACTTACTTCTGTTAGTCTTTCGGTAGGATTCATCTAGGTGAGCAATTTGATATGCGCTTGGTGTTATCTGTGTCAAGCAATTCAATTCTTGATTGATTTGGATGCACATTTTCTAATTTTGATCTTCATTTTTCGAATTTTGAAACTTTGTCTTCCGATATTGTTCCACTCTGAATTATAACAAGCACAAAATTATTATTTAATTCGAAAACCATGAAAAGTGGTACTAATTTGAAATTATACTGACAGCTAATTTGAAAATGGCCTAAGTACTTAAGTTTGTCCCAAAATTATTTTAGACAATCTCTTGACCAGGTCATCATGTGAAAGTAATTTGAGAGCAAAAAAAAAACGCTGATTTCAGAAGTTAAAAAGTCATAAAATTGATAAACAGGTACTGAACTAAAGAATTAAAAACGAAGCTATCAGTTTGAATATCAAAATCATATACTTACATTATTTAAAAGTACCATTCTCTTTGATATAATTTTTCACCCATAGCTCTTCAAAAGTTTGAAAAATCCTTAATACTGAAAACTACTTTTTGCTTAATTTTTCTCTAAAATAAACAAAAAGAATACAATAAAATACTTAATGAGACTAATTATCCCGAAAAAATTTGCAGTCTTCACAGCTAAACAAAATGCTGTGTTAACAAGCGAAACCTCGTTGGAAAAGGTAACTGAAAGGATAATTTTGAAAAATTTAAAAATGAAACCTTCTCCATTATTCAATGGGCCTACTTTGAGCCTAATGAAATGTTGACTAAACTAAAAACTTACGATAGGAATGGTACTAAAGTTTCATGGACATGGTGTTTCCACGATCCCCCCCTGAGAATTTAGAATTAGCCGTAATCTACACTTTAACACAAATACCACCTCGAAAAAGCAGCTCAAAATTGCATAGTACTCGAAATTTTTAAGTAACAAAATTCGAGTGATTCCTCTCTTCGTTCCCCCTTTTGAAAATGCAGTGATGCCCCATTTTATTTTTCAGAATTGTTGAAAATCACACTATGCCGTTTTTTAAGAGAAAAAGAAAACCTTAACCTTCTTTACCAATACCGTTAGCCTGTTTTATCCCATCGGAAGTCAAGCGTTTGGATTCTGTAATGTAAAATGTGTCTTCTGACTTTATCATTACAGCAAGCCCTCTACATGAAAAAATCAATCACCACCTTTCAGATAACTCCTGTCCCCCGCCCCAATTGCGATTTTGGAAAAGTTAAGACCAATCCTCAATCGAGGGGATTGTGTTTAGTAGACTTAAAGTTCAACTAAACAAAAATTAATCCCATTTTAGGAGACCAAAGGACCAGAAAATGACATGAACCCTGCCATCCAACAAAAATTGATTGAATTCATAAAAGAGAAGAAAATGACAGCATTGCACCACGTCCTAGAAAAAGAGTTACCATCCACTATGGGCAAACTTTTTGAGAAAAGAATGGACAAAACTATTTCTAACGAGCTTGCCAATATCTTCAAAGACAAGACAACCCCTTTTCAAGGTGCTGACCCAAAGGCTTTAAAGACAATCGATTACAACGCTTTAGAAGAAGAACTTCGTAAGAAAGCTCCAACGATTCATAGACTGGTCAACAAAATTGCCATCAATCCAAGAATATCCAGAAACAAGATCAAAACGAAGGAGAGTTTGGTGCCTGCAATCATGAATGCTGTCGGAAGCTTATTTAAATGTAGAAATGAAAAGTTCAACACATGTGCAACGATGGGTAGTATGATATTGAAGAAAGGAAGAGCAGACAAGATGTGCATTAACAGGCTCCACAAATTGAGTTTAAGTTTGTCCTATTCCGCTACACACAAAGTTCAAGAAAAAATAGGTTAGTGACTTTCAATTTTGGTCCATCCTTTACAAGGCTGACACAGCTGGTCAACGGTGGTAAAACTCTAAGAGAGTGACTTAACAGAATTGATCTCTTTCAATCGAAAAGGTTATGACAAATAAAAATTAACAGGACTTATCAGGTTCAGTCGGTGTAAAATTTCTAATGTTTTTTGACTTTAAATTAAAGGTGAAGATTACAAACGTCCTGTCCTTGCATGGGCCAAGCAGCTTCAAGAGGACATGAGTCAATTGAAGAAAAATGCCAAAAATACATCATCTGGCCAACTGGAACACAGTTACGCACAGCCCGTAAATGCAACTAGAAACAAATCAACCGTCGATTTGTATGACACTAACGTAAATTCTCAAGATCCAGTGGCTGACCAAGAACCAATATTTGAACTGGAACACAATTATGCACAGCCCGTAATTGATGTGACAAACTCACCAACCAACGCGGTGGAACAGCATATTTCAGCGCAACCTCGACTTGGACTCGGTTTAGAAACTGATGCATTCTTCAGAGCACTGGTTTCAAATGAAAGGTAAGGGATGTGTTTTGAAAATTTACAAAAGTTTCAAACTTATGGTGAAGCCTAACCCTAGGAAAAAAATAGATTTGAATAGATTTGAAACATCTATTCAGGGCTTAGTCCAATCTCCAATAGTGTTGTGAATACACGCTTTTTTATAAGAATAGCTTTTATAAGAATGCCAGGGTAAGATTTTGGATTTTAAACAATAGGACTATTGTTTAGAACAATAGAAAATTAAGAACAATGCTCACCCTCAACGAAAGTACATCCTAGTACATCATGCTTATAAAAAAAGCGTGTATTAGGATTCTGGTATGAAGAATTAGCTATACATAAAAAGCTTCATGTTCACTTGTTTTAGCTTCTGGCAAAAATTCACGTTAGTTGTTGACAACCTCGACATCACCACAAAAAGGCGTCATCTAACAAAAAAACGACAGAACATCGTCCGTCATCTCACGCATGTCATCGCTGTGAAAAATAGAGTTAACGCCCCAGAGGAACTCATTGGTATACCAGCCACCAGAATTAAAGGCGGAAAAGATATCGATCTTTCAAAGTACTTCCCAAACAACAAAGACGAACAACAACTAAAAGAAGAATTGAAGATTATGGTCGCTAGAGATTTGGCAGAATACGTAGATGAATTAAAATGGATGAAGAAGTTCCTGCCAGATGTTATAAAACACAAATACATGAAGGAGATCGAAACAGTGTCGCAAACAGTAAGTCACTACATGTCACATTGCGGGTAAATTGAAAGTGTCATTCCTTGTAGAAAACTTCAAGTAAGGGATATATAACGTACTTGCCAAACCAAATATGTTGAGTCTGGTACAGGGGGGTAAGCAGTTACTACAAGACACGATGACATTTACTACTGTGATGGTATCAAAAGTGAATTTTTTTAAAACAGTTACAACAGTGTTGTAACTGCAGAAATAGGGTGGTGTCCAACATAAAAAAGTACTTGATGTCAAAATTTTGTGTAGTAGTTTTTCTGCTCAAAAAATAGACAAAAATAGATTAAAATCAAGAAAATTTATCAAATAATTTTGAACATTTCCTCCACAACCAAGATCATTTGTTTTCCACAAAGTTTTTTTCCATAAATTGATTGCCAAGGTTGACAGCAAAATTATTAGCAAAATTTCACGGTATTTTTCAAAATAAGTCAAAATTTGAGCCAATATAAATCTTAAAAGGGTGGTGTATGCAAAAAAATTGGCCAAAAAACAGTGGTGGTTTCAGAAAGAAAGTCCAGAAGGCAGGCCATGTTGTGTAGTAAATGCTTGCCCCCTGTCTTGTTCCATCTCTTAATTCTTAAGATATTTTTGCATTGACATGAAGTAAGTAGAAATTATGTCAATTCCTTTGGGCTTGATTAGTCATCCCCAGTTTTGCTAAGGAAGCACTTGAACGAATCTACAAATAATTATTTTGCTAATTACTGTAATTTCCTGCCAAATGACAGTGTAATCGGTACTAAAAATTTCTTTTTGGGATGTTTTCTAAAGGTCAAGAGATTTTTTATTATCATTCATAATCACTAAACTTTATTTCAGTTTTCTTTGGGATTGTATGACCTAAACGAAAATACGAGCTCTGGCATAACGAAACTCCTGAAGGAGATTCACCAATTTGTTCCTGGACATGGCACTACAGATCTACTCAGGACAATAACAATTGGTGATTTGCTGACTTATGAACGCCAGTTGAATGGTATTGAACACCAGAAGGATGCAAACTCTGCAACAAAACGATTGGAGGGACTTGTACCTGGCATAGCTGACTTCCATACATTTGGAAATATGTTAGAGGTAAATGAAGATCAATGTTTCTTTGAACCCTGACAAAAATTCCCTTTTTTACATTAGGATGCATACATTTGGCTAAATTTTGGTAGAAATGGGGAAAAAGTGCAATTTGTGGCTTTGAGGTAAAAATAACAGTTTAATAATATCAAACATTTTCACTCAGTAAATTTTACCATCTTTTAAATTGATTTCATAGGCAACATGGAGCATCTTCTACAGCACGAAATCAAGCGCAGACATTGGAACATTATACCAGGCCAGAAACTACCTAAATGCGAGGAATGTCACAAAGGAGCCAATGAAATGTGTAAATGCATCTGAAGAACTTTTGCTGAAGTATGTTGAAGCTCTTACACTGGCAGCATACGATCATTACAAGAAGGAAAACAGAGACATAGCAAACGACCAAACACAACAAACCTTCGAGCAATTAAGTGAAGGAATCGTGACATCATTCCTGATGCCAGCTTATCACGTGGAGGAGAGAGAAGAAAACGTTGGAAGCGACGAGGCCAGTGCTGTACCCAATTATTCCAAGAATGTTCTTGCACTTGGATACCTGATAAAATCCTTCATCGATGCAAGAAAGTGTGGAGATGGGGCACGAATCATTCGCTTGCACAAATACTTTGTTTTGTATTTCAAGCTGACTCACAAAACAAAGTATGCATTGTACACACTCCATCTCCTTGCGCAAGTGAATGATTTGTTGCCCCCAGCTCTAGCCCATGAAATTGTTTGGAACAGATCTGTCAACAATAAGGGGTACAAAGATTCCAACGTAGAGCTCGACCGTGAGTTGGAGCATAGAAATAAATGGGCGAAAGAGGAAATTAAGCTTTTTCGAGGGACAATAACTGAGAAATCGATTCATCGTGTTGGGTCAAGTTACGACACCCTTAGGGATATTACTGCTAACTTCGACGAACAGGTGGGCGTGAAGGAACCGTCTGGTAGGCATGCAACTCCAAGTTGGAGAACTGATGTTTTGGAGTTGGCAGAGCAATATAAGGAGAGCAATTTGTTTGAAAGCAAAAAGGATCGAAAACATCAACAGTTCTTAAAATTCCCAAAAAACGTTTTCAATAAATTAAACATCACAGAAGTTAAAAAATGGGCTATTGAAAGCATTCTGAATGCAAGCAAAAAAGGTATATACAGACTCACTGATGAGTGTATTACAGACAATTAAAAAGTGTGCCACCAATACACATTTCAATGGAGTTGAATGGTGCGTTGTAATTCATGTTGTTTTATAAATATTACAGAAGAAGATTTATATTGTACTCCTGCAAAGATAACTAACCACTATGTTTTACGCTATATAATTATAGAAAAATCCTACTATTCAACTTAACATTTAACTACTGGGGAGGGGGGTTTGAAGGCCAGGAATTTTTGGGATAGTTGGATGGTTAAGGTTATATTTATATTCTCTTGAATACTCTACTGCATATTTTTGAAATGCCAGGGGAAGGGAGCTTTGAGATAGATATGGCTGCACTGCTTACTTGATAGGATTATGTAGTGGATGAGTTGATTGGAGCAAATAAATTTTATTTCTTGATAGATATCTTTTTCATTCACTATTATAATATTAGGAAACTGTTTGTTGATAGTAAACTTTATAAAATCTTAATATATTTCGACAAGCCTAATAACTATGGTAAAGCAACTTCTTCCAGTCTAACTTAAATCTAAAAACTTTTATCTAAACATTTAGACAGTTTCAAATTTTTAACACAATTCAAAACATGACAAAAGATTTCATTTATGTTACACTATACTTGTATGGCATTTAGCAAATCTTGAAAATTGTCTTGGGATTAAGTAATTATTTAACATTACTTATATGGAAGGTTCTTTAAATTTTCAGCCCCAGATTATCATAAGTGTACAAATATTCAATTTATATAATTTAGTATAATATATACAGAGCCTATTTTTTAACACAATTTTAAATTTTATTACATAATATCATTATGAAAGTGGTGATAAAAGAGAGATTTGTTATAACAAAATTTGGTAGAACAAGAATTTTTTCAAACAAAGAGTTCATTAATCTGATAAATAAGATGAACAGGAGTTATCTGAAAATTTTAAGTCATCTGATAGATCGCTATCACTATCAATTTGTTCGGTGTCATTGTCATCTGATTCAAAATCACTACTTGCATCCACTAGGCATACAAGCTTCCGTTGTTCCAAAACATCCCTGACAATTTCAATAACCTTTGGGATGGCATCGTTGTTAAAAAGGCAAGTGAAGGAAGTGATTGTATCTTCATCAAACTGATTGTTTGCAAGATTGATTATTTCTTCAATAGCCTTAAAAGGGAATCCTGATGCAATATCCCTGTTTAGGAGCACTCCGTCCGTGTTATAATCTTTCTGAAGGGATAAAAGTTTTTCTTTTAAAATTTGTTGTCCTTGGTCATTTAGTACACAAGTAGGCTTTTTCTTTTGTTTGTCTGAAGACAATACAATTTTGTGCAGATTTAAAGTGACACTACAACTTTCACAGGAACATAGGTTTTCACATACATCACAACAATCATGCAGAGTAGAAAAGGGCTTTATACAACTTGTTGCATACTGAGACATTAGTGTTTTTCTACGGCATTTATCCTTGCTTGCACAGTAATCTTTCATTTCTTGTTCAATCTTTATAGATGAGCAAGAGCGAGGATATTTGAGGATGATTGCTTGACTTTTTTTGCCATCTCTACCAGCCCTTCCTGTCTGCTGAAAATATTCATCAAGACTGCAAGGAGGTCCATAATGTATGACCATATGCAAGTTTTTGCAGTCAACCCCAAGTCCAAACGCAACAGAGGCCACCAAGAATCTTATCTTTCCATCTACCTTTCCAAAAGATTGAAGAATATATTCTTGCACTTCAGGATCAGTATCAGCAGTGTACTTGGCGTATGGCCTGGTTTCATAGCTTTTATACTGCTCATACATCACATCATCAAAGGCAGAGTATATATCGGTGATGTGGTCCACCTTTCTTGCAAACACAAGAACCCTGTCTGTTGTGTAGCCTTTTAGTTTTAATTCATCAATGTAGTTTGAAAACAGGATTTTAGGGTCTTTCATGTCAGAACTCACAAGGGAATATTTGATATTTTCCTTGTTTGGAACTGTTTTAATAATATCTGGTGAGTTTAGCCCTAAACTACAGATGACATTTTTAGTCAGCTTGGTTGTTGCTGTTGCAGTCAAAGCCACGATTGGGGTAGGATGGGTCAAAAGTGACCTTAACTGGCCCAACTGACCATAACTGGCCCGAAAGGCTTCACCGTTTTCACTATCGAATCCCCTAAAAGAAATCAAAACTTAAAGCATAAACACCAATGATCCAATGCTGTTTACATTACATCTTTTTAAAATATTAAATTTATAGAAACGATTCATCACTTATTAAAGTAAAATTAATTTTAGATTTATCTAATTAATAAGTGAAAGTAACCAAGAGTAAATCCTATGATACACTGTTTTCACTGATCAAAAACAAAAATAGCTGATTAAGCTCACTAGTCAAGACAGGTCAAGAACTTATTCTCGCTAATAGCCTCTACTAAATTCTCAAACATTCATCATTTTCATTTCTATTTAGTTATATTCATAACTATACAATTTTAACATTTTTGTTTTTAATTAAGATTACAGAAATGTACATGTTGTATTATGTGATAATTGAATAGAAGTAAAAGTGGAAGAAGAAAGTCAATTATTGTAACATAATGCAATGGGAATGTAATGGAACATAACATCCTATTTATATTTACCATTTTTCAACCATGTGACTCTCATCAATAACAACAGCAATAAGGTTTTTACTGAACACAGATTGTTTCAGCATGGTGCGACACCGTAACAAGATAGCTTCTGGTGATGAAAACAAAATTTGGATGCCACCAGAGAGTATTTGCTACAGAAACATAAACCGAAATAAAGGAATAAATTTTGATATGTTATGATTGCTGAAGACCTCCCTCTATTGCTTATTTTACTGTATTGCGTAATATCCTGTCATAGTACACTACAGGGAACAAAACATTTGGAACAAAACACAGTCACATCACTTAGGACAGTAGCATGGACAAACAAAAGTTCTTCAGAAGCCATGTTTTTAACCCCCCCCCCTGGTGTCTGGAGTTGAACCCCCTACTCTTAGCTTGCCCCCCCCCCTTTTTTCAATGAAAATTTTGAACCCCCAACAACGACACGACCCACGGCATGGCCCGGACATTTTCGGGCCACTCAAAGACTTAGAAATGGAAAAATCCCAGATATGGCCCGCACGTAGTCCGAACATGGTTCAGATGCGTGGGCCAAATTTTCGTCGTTGTGTCCGGGTTGAAATGAGGACTTAGGTTCGTCCGTCCCGAACATGGCCCGGACATTTCCGGGCTCGTCCGGGGGTCGTACAACGACCAAATGGCATTTATGAAAAAAAGTCCCCCCATAGTTTGGGGAGGGGGAGACACTATACTATGCGTGATTCCAACACTGGACAAAAAAGTTAAAGTGGTTTGTGTGTCTGATGGTTGGGACAAAATTGAAAACTATATATATTATATTGAAAATTAGCTAGCCAACACCTTCTTTTCCTGGTATAAACCGTAGATGGCCCTATCTCAATTACCTCAGTCCTAATAAGTCTAGCACCCCTTTTTTTAAAGTCCTTGCCCTTATTGCTATGTTTTTTAATTTACATGAAACCATGAAAGATGAAAGATTTTTTTAGCTACTATAAGTAAAAAAGGCCTTTTACATGGTACTAAAAAAAGAAAGGTAGTAGGTAATACCTCAACCACATTAGTAGAGTCATCATGATTATTCTCGTGTTCTTCATCGTAATCAGATCGAAGGTAGCAACATTTGATACCAAGACCTTCCAATTTCGACATCTGATCTCTGATCAGAGAGACAAGTGGAGAAATCACCAAAACCATACCATTTCTTATCACAGGCAACGCAAAAAAAACCAAACTCTTACCACTCCCTGTAGGCTGAATCACAAAAACATCCTTTTTAAGTAGGATCTTTTCGATGGCTTCAATCTGATATGGCCGAAGACATTCTATAGCAAACTTTGAGCAGACAACTTCATTCCAGCTTTCTACCTCCATTTTCTTGAAATATTCCAATAAATTTTGCCGCCACTCTGATTTCGTTCGAATTTTTTTTTTCGCAAGTTTTAGATCGTACTCACTAAAGCACCTTGAGCAAACCTTGTGACCCCCTTTTTTGAGAGAATTTTTTTACGTCATCTATTGTTTTCCACTGAAAAAGGACTGGAACCCACAAACCCGCTTTAGAGGTCTGCTACAGCAGAGCAAAAATTAGCCTCCTGCCAAGTACTACCAGGCCACTTATCGCGTACCATCCAGTCTATCAAAAAGCATAAGTGGACTCCAGGCTAAGTTATATGTAGTTCGTGGTTATATACATTATGCATCATAAGCTCAGTCAAACTTTAACAGGAATTTAAGCTCCCTGAAATATCAATATCAAATATTACTCAGAAAATATTTCCCAAAACTGTACCCATCCCAAGATGAGAAACCCTAATATCCTCTATGGATAGATAAAATATCAAGTCAGTTGAAAAAGGGCCACAAAAACATCTTGTCGATAACTTGGTAAAAAGGTACTTCAAGTTTTACAATTTAATGAATTTAAATTATTGAATTCCAGTAAAATTTGTCTTTTTTCCAGACTACATGTGGATTTAATGATTGCTTGACCTTTTATGGAAATTTTGTTTCGTGGGATAGTCGATTCGGAAAATTACAGTAAATCTTTGAAACTACCGTCAAACAGGGTAACTTGAGAACCTCCAGTCAAACATGGGATGCCAAAAAAGATGCCATTTTGATAACCGTCCAAGATCTTGTGAATGTTGATGTTTGAAAACAAAAGTAGAACTCAATGCCGTTCTAGTTCGCACCAAGTATATCAATCAAACAAAATTTGAGAACACGGCAAAATTCAAGCAATTAACCCTTTCCGTGGCAATGTCGGGTATACCCGACATGCAAATTTTAAAGTCCTTTGCTGCAACCTTTAAAAAAATGTATACTCTATTGCCGAAAAAATAAATGTACATAAACATACAACTAAGTTTTATTGACCAATGGAATGATACTCGCCCCGAGTCTCTCATACGAATTAAGGCATAAAACTCCATGTCGGATATAT
>JAUJPO010043798.1:0-32309 GCA_032270745.1 Tiaropsis multicirrata
CGCTTTTTAAAACAAATGCATCCAAACCTCGAACAAAGACAGATCCGTCATTTCGTCTCCTCTTTTCACAAACCCTGGTACCATATACGGCTTTCGTAAATTCCAAGGGTCGTACTAGGGTCGCAAAAGCACGAAAATTGAAAATCCCTCCCTCTTAGGAGGGCATACCCTTATAGCAGTATAGTGGCCACTATGATTTGTTGTTTCTGTATTTAAGAGAATAAATATGCAGAAACATCGGGCATAACGAACATTGCGGATTAGTAGTCCAAAACTGTCACAAAATTTTCGTCAAAAACGGTAAGGAAAAAACTTTATCCAGTGTTTGATTACAGATCTTAGTGATACTAAAGATATTATTTATGATCGATGGTAGTGTTGTCAAAAAGCTGTTTGTTTCCCGATTATAGGAAATATTTATTAAAACGGCTTTTCTCCTTTTTCTCTTCCTTTTCTTCTTTTTTCTTTCGTACGGTCAGGAATATGCCGCCCTTATCTAGACTAGTAACCCAATCAAATATCAAATCCACCCAATATACCAACCCGAAAATTGGCTCGTGCGATTATAGATGCACGTCTATCGATTTTTATCGATATTTTTATAAAAGTGCGGTTTTATTAAAAAAGATTCTTATAAACATTTTTTTTTTTTAATGAATGAATAAATAATGACAACAAGTTTTTTCTTTCTTTTTATTTTGTGCGTCTTTATTATTTGAATTAAATACTTTTTATATATTTGAATATAAAAAATACATGTTATTATATTATTAAAAAGACATGTTATTATTATGCTAATTACGCTGCATAACATAAGATTTTTATGGTTTCTTACGCATGCGTAGTAAATAAAGAATCATTATAGCGTTAGATTTTACATATATCATGTCGGTTTTGAAAGTTTCTATAGGAAATCCCTGACGCTGGACCTGATGGTGCTAGTATTGATATATCATTAACGTTCGATCATATTTTTATGGCTCTAAAAAGGCCCTATATAGCTATGAATTATTCTTTATGGCGTTTCTTATATCATGCCTATTTGAGGATAGGAGGATGTCTAAAAATTTTCAAGCTTTTTATTTTTAGAAAAAGATGGCATTTTAGTGAAAGCTATGTCTATGGCTAATTTAAAAATTGACCGTGGGGCGTGATCATATCTTTTTGAGAAGTTTGAAGTTTGGATATAATAAACTAAACACTAGATTTTTACTTGAGGAACATTGTTTTCTATTGCATGCAAATTAAAGTTCTTTTTTCCAAAACAATAACTTTGAAATGGCTATAAATTTGACTATTTATCTATTTTGTTATGATCAATTTTGGTTTGCTTTAGTGTAAAAAAAGAATCAAAAAGAATTTGCGCAGAAATTATATCATTGTTCATATTGTATTGGTATTTTCACTCTTCAGACCTTTTTGCATTTTGGCTTTTTATGTATTTTCTGTTTATTCTTCCTTTAAATTACATATATGTATAGTTTGCTATTTGCAAAATGGTATCCCTGCCTCAATGATTCCCGGCTATAATTTTTCAGGTTGTCAGTTGAGAGAAAAAAAATCAAAAGAGGAGCATCATAATCCTTGGGGTACTAACTTGAACGTGTCGCCTAGAGGACGAAAAGCATACCCTGTCAGGGATCAGGGGATCGCGTCTTTCTTTAAGAAAATCCATACTTTTTTAGGCTATATCTTTTCAATATCAAACGCCAAGGGGGAGGGGGTACTTGGGAAAAATGTTTGCTGGGTATGTGCAGAGGGTCAATTTTTCAACCTTACCAGGTCTCTCTGAGAGTCGCAAAAGCATAAACAAGTCAAAAAGAATTTCTCTAAAAAGGTCTCGGGTGATCTCTCAACCCTAGTAGACCTATTACAATCTCCCGTGGTCAAACGTTGACAATTTGACATTGTACATCATATATCAAAATATTAAACATAGACGGTAAAGTTTATCATTCGAAATGTACTTCTAGTACACCCCTGTCTCAGTGACCCGGTGGGAATTATTTTGCCAGTGGGGATATATAAAGAGACATAAAACCGAACGGGGTTATCAAAAACGGAACTTTTTCCACTGGGGATGCGAAGACCTATTGTTCTTTGTTCGAAATCTTGGTGGGGATGAGACATTTATGTCGATCAAAATTTAGTGGGGATATAAAAATTTTTACGTTTTTCAATGGGGATGGGCCTTTCTCCAGTGGGGACGAATTTCATTGCTATTTTTTCACCGGGGACGACTTTTTGGGCCTGTATTTCCAGTGGGTAGGGGGTCCCACCGGGTCTGTGAAACGGGGGTGTCAAATTTGAACTAAATTGAAGAAGTCGATTAATAGATATTCACATTTTAAGTCGTGTGATATCATAATTAATTATTTTGTTAATTTCTCAATTTTGGCTCAGAAAACACCCACGTGGCAAAAACTTCAATATATATTCAGTTATTCCTTTCTGATTTTCCCGCCGGCTATAAAATGATCCACAAATATTAGACATCCCAATCCCATTCCCAATTTTGCAGAGATTTCACCACCATATCTTAAGCTCGAATTACCTAACCACAACTTTTATCCAAATTCATGTGTTTTACTTTTTTAGTTTAGTGTTTTCCACTGCCAATATATATATGATATAGTATGTATAATTTTGTATATACTACCCGACCTGCTTTACGAAATAAATTAATAATATCAATTATAACCATAATAATGGCATGCCATAACATACCCGCCTATATTAAATGTAATGAAAGAAAATACACCTCAAGAGAATTGACTTGGCTTAGGGTATTTTGTACATTCACGAACAAGCAACGAGAGAACATTAAGCGCCGTGGAGACGGATCTTTTCACCGTCTAAGCTTATACGAAAGCATGTGTCGTCGGTAGTCGTGAATATTTGCAGGCATGGAAATGAATTGGTACTTATTAAGAGCTATTAGTAACGTATAATTAAACTTTAATGGTTATCTAAACGTTTTCAATTGTTCAGTTAATGCAATAAATTTATTACCAGTGGATAAACAAATTAACAATATTTTGATGGAAGGAGTATGTTTGTAAAGAATTTTGGAGATGTGTGGTATACTCAGACATAAAATGATGTCTGAAAATGGAAAGTTTAAAATATTTGCTGGTTCTAACCCACGATTCCCTGAAGTTAGATAGTCAACTTTAAACCATAGTCAAGACAAAATGTTAAGGGTGGTAAGATAAACGACATTACAAATAGGTAATATGTCATCTGAGGGCGAATTTGTAATTTGATTACTTAGATGTAGAATATATTTTACAAGAATATTCTGATAATTTTGAAAACAATTCACTTGGGATTTTTCTTTTGTTTTCTTCAAAATTTAAGGTGAGTCCGGCTTTTCTCGACTAGGATTGAAATATTACCGTGTGTGGGTTTGCAACGTTTAGAGGATTTTACTTGTGTTCGCGAGACAACGGGGTGTTTTAAAATTCATCACGCATTTGAAAAAAGTTCTTAACGTGAAAATCAACTTTTATTGCATGTGTCAGACAAGGCTAAAAATAGTTAAACTTTTTATAAAACAATGTCCCAAGATAATTGACTTGATTTCTTTTTGCAGATGACAACAAAAAGAAATGCACTCCACGCGCATGTACTCCACGAGTCTTTTTAAAAACACGCTTGCACACAAAATCTCTCTAAACGTAACAAACCAGGTACATAAAGAAGTAGGGTTTGTTACAGGCTAAGTTTATATAGTCTATGATCCAATACCAATGCAAAGAAAGGCTTGCTACCTTGTTACGTTTCAATATTTATAAAAAGGTGAGATGACATTTGACAGTGATGAAAACGTTTTCTTTTGCAAATGTGATATATTTTATCAAATACATGTTTCTTTAATAAGAAAAAACAATAAGGCTTCGAATAACAAAATGTGTTAAGAACATTTTAAGTCTTTCGATCGTAAATAACACTTTAAGAACATCAAGGCTTGAAATTCAGAAATTTAAGAACATCCAAAGGATTTTCCTTTAGTAAAAATGTTCTAACAAAAGAAATGGTATGTGAGAACAAGAAACAACATATACAGTGTCAAGTTCATCTTTTTTTATGAAAGGTTTTGAAATGAGAATTGCAATGCATAAAGATTCTTCTGTAAAAGGAATAATTGATGGGAATTCAGACAGTAAATAGAATGACACTTTTGATCTTAAATTTGAAGGACAGTGCGAGAAAGGTTTCCATATCAAACAGTTTCTTGTTCGCGATTAAAATGTTTTTCACATGACTGTAATGCAAAGATTGTGATGAAAAGAAATTTTGAACGATTTTCCAGCCACTGGTACGAAATGAGGATAAGGTGCAGAAGAGGAATAAGATTTTGGGTTTTGCATTATACTGTTTTGTGTTGGAACTGTAACTGCTGCATGTAATTCATCTTCCAATTCGAGACCACGTCGTTCTTTAGTAAAAAGATGAGGTCAGATTCGCGGTAAGATATTTGCATTAATTGAAACAATGGTTTTTTTTTGAACAAATAGAAACATTGATGTGTTTTGGCTTTGAAGTGCCTTTTAAATTGATGATGATTATTCTCTCTCTTTTTTTTTATGGCAGTTTAAAAGAAGTGGCCGTTTGTATATGCTTGGATGAAAAGCATAAGTTGTGTAAAGTTGGTATTGAACTAAATTTTTGGGATGACAAATTTCGATGTATATGATGGAGTAAAGCTTTGTGAAACAGAAACATACCTTTATGTGTTTTATTTATTTTCTGCATAGGTATTGGTACTGTACCTTGAGTCCAGCTCTGGAGTGGGGTGGGGTACTAGAGTTGTATGAAATACCTTTTTTAGGAATGAGATTTTTCAACCTTTAGCAACCAGATCAAAATTTCCAGGTCGTCTATGCCTGGCGAACAGATGTTATAAAAAAGAATTCTCGTCGGCACTAGAATTTTAGTTTTTAGGTTTTTAATGTTACCTTTACATCTATGCTCTAAAAAGGCCGAGAATCTAAAAATTTTGAAATTGCATAGCAAGGCTTGGTTTTGCGTAAAATATAATGTATACCATCTGAAAGCTTTCAAAAGCTATTTAGAGGATTTTATGAAGACGTGATGCTCGACTTATGCATTTCTTGCGGATCCAGAGAAATTTTGTGGGGTAATATCTTTCTTTGTTTTTACCGTGATTTTCCCACTGGGGTGTCCCAGTTGGGACATATATAGTATTATGGATTAAGATATAGATAAGGTCGATGAGTAAAAATATATATATACAGTTAACTTTTCTTTTGAGAGCTACTGTACTTTTGAGGGAAGGAAAGGGAGGAGATATAAAATTTTCATTTTCAAAAAAAAGACGATTTTGTAGACAAACTCAGTCGCGACTAGTTCTTCCTTCTTTTTTATTTTCAAAGAGATAATGAAAATCTGATAAAAAATTTATGTCATTTTTCATATACTGGTCGAAAATTTAAAGAAGAACAAGAAGAAGAAGACTTTGTAAGCATAATATAAAGTTAAATGAAAATAGGAGGTTTTGTATGGAAAATGATAATAGTCGATTTGAGGAAAAGGGGATAAAAAGGGGACAAAAGGGATAGAAGAAGGCTAGACAATATATAAACTAAATAGTTCCGAAAGAAAAAAATTGATATTTTTATTGCTCTTTTATGAGAGACTCCTGTTTAATGTTTCTTTGATAATTTTTTTTAGGCTCCCCTTTTTAATTTAGGATGGAGTTTGAAGTGACTAATCTTAATGGAATGTTTGATTGGGTCTGGTCGGGGGTCTGGTAGATGTATGATGAGATTATGTATGATTGAGTCCTTATTTTTTTATCTAGGATTGAAAGTCGGGGGTAACCTAATGTTCAGATGGTGAACTTTCTATGGGTACGCTAAAACTCTGAAAGACGCGATGAAAAGAACCTTCTGACGGATTTGGTCGTGGTCGTTTATAGTGATACAAGTTTTTGAATTGGGCGGTCTGCGCACTGTATTGTTATTCGTATTATTTATTGGTACCTCCATGCTTTATTTATTTTTAATTCTCATTTTTTCTCACTGTTTTTCATGAATCTTAAACTTCAAAGGCAGATTATGGTCAAAGTTATAAGGTTCAGGAAATTAATTTGGTTCAACTAGAAAGCCCTTGGTCTTACAGCTTTCAAAAATCAACTAGGGTATTTTGACTGAACAGTTAGTGGTTTCGAGCTATCGCTAATAGATTGAGGATCCCAAAAATGACCTTTTTGGACGTACGGTGTACGTCATTCGGCATCTTAAGGTTCTAAGAAGCAATCAATTTTTTTTTATAAGACTGTTCTTAGATTGTTCTTACTAAAAGCAGTTTAGCATGACTTTTGGGGCTATTACGCTAAAAAGGGTTTTCGCTGTAGAGCCCTTGTCCAAAGATGGGTTATTTCTTTGCTTTTTACTTTTAGTTAAATAATAATTTCTGTCTAAAGTAACTGTATTATTTTAGACATGGTGAGTTAATCAGTTGTTTTTCCTCATTCCATCTCAACAAGGTTTAATTTTGGTTGTTTAGAAAAAATCACATAGCGAGCGATGAGTAATTTTCATAGTTTGAGAGAATTGTAAGGAAAAGGAAAAAGCGAAGAACTCTCCTTGTTGGAACCAATATTTTTCTCTTTTTTTCATCTTTTCAAACTAAAAAGATGAAGTTTCATGAAGTTTACTCTGTCTTGACTTTCATATCCATAATAGCGAAGAAAAGTAGAAAAATACAAATTTCACATCCACTGTGAAATCTTTTTAGGTTCGCTGATGTGATAGAACAGGATAGAGAGAAAGAAAGTGTACTTAATTTTGAAATTTTTCTTCTTCCTTGCCGAGATAAAGAAATTGTGTGCTAAATAATTTTCCCAATATCCAAAAAAAAGCAGCTGTTTTCTGCTCCAACACGATATTATTTTTTTTTCAACTAAACTGAAAACATCTCTACATATTTATGTTGCTTACAGCAGACGAAACTGTCTCATGTAGTGCTAGTGAGAATCTTTCTGAAAATGTTTCTGGAATGGTTTTACCGTGATAGGGTCAAATAAGAACGCTACAGACTACGGCCCAAGGGGTCTCGGGCTTAAATAATTTGAACGAGTTTTGAAATCTTTTTTGCTAGATTTTGTTTTCAAATTTTGGTCCAAACTCGTGTAACAGCAGCACTGCAAATTTTTAGTTTCAGTCAGTTTTGGAAAATGTAGCTTTTTTTTCCAACATTAAAGGCCTGAATTGTAGAAAAGGATTACCATTTAACCCAATCCATTGGTTTTGAAAGATTTGACTTTCATCCCACTAAGCTTTTGGTACCCACTGGGGCACAGATACAAGGGTGAGTGTCAAACTTCGTTCAAGTGTAAAAATGAGTTTGAAAACATTTGAGAAATTTTAGGTATGTCGTGAAATATTCAGAATATTATTTTTTCTTTTCTTTTGACCATAGAATCCGAATAAATCACAACAGCAATGAAAACAAATAAACATTCAAAATGAATTCGAAGGAAATGCAGTTTAAATTGAGGAAGCTCAAAGATGACTTCCAGAAGAATATAACAGAGAGAGGGATCACTGCGTTCCAATTACTTCTTTTTCAACAATTGATATGTAACCTTTTACTTGTGTGTACGACACCTGTACATAACATCAAATTGAATCTACAAAGGTTGGGAGATAGTTTACAAAACAGTCAGATGTCGGCAAATGACTTTGTTTTGGTAACAAATCTATTGAAAACGAGAGCAATCTTTCCGAATGTGTTTGAATTTCGCAATGTCATTATCATTCTTGGATTCGCACTGACTTTGTTCTCATTTTTGAACAGCAAGAAATCATCCAGTTCACGGATAAACAAAACAGCAAGTACAATCACTTCGGTGGTCTTTGTATGGATATTATTTAGCTTCAATGTGTTTCTTCCATTGAGGGAATCACTTGTGGTTGAATTTCATGGATTGCTAACTGTGATCAACCACCCAATCAATTCGATAGGACTAGTGATAGTCACCGTTCTCAGTCTACCATTCTCGATTGTAGCAAAATCACCAATAAACTCAAGTGAATCTGACCTCAAATTTATTGTTGATCAAATTACCAAAGCTACTGAAGGAAGAATCTCTTTATCAGCAGAATCGTTACATCAGGTCCAGGATTTTTATACTTTAACATATAACTGGAGCCTTATTTTACCGTTACTTTTTTTTGTTGTTGCTTACGTAATGTTGCTGGCAGACCAACGAAAAGAAGAGGAAATGCGTTTTGAAAATCGACGCCATGAAGATGTCATCACCAAAGGAAAAGTACAAATGCTTTCAAAAACGTTCGAAAGTAAAACAATTAACAATAACATTAGTAAACAAAGGAAAGCGATTAATCTACCAATCAGTGAAGCGGAAATCAAACCAGTTCAATGCAACCCATTGATGCAATCTAAAGTTAAACCACCAACTGCTTTGGTCAAAATTCGACCTGTCAATATCACCAAACCGTTAAATGTGAATACAGATTCACCATCTCATTCACCAGTCACTGTCGTCAAACCGTTCCCTGCTGTTGCAGTTAATCAAGGTTCTCCAAATTCTCATCAATCTTCCATCAAACCGTTTCCTGCTGTTGCAGTTAACCAAGATGCGCCAAATTCTCATCAATCTTCCATCAAACCGTTTCCTGCTGTAGTTAAACAAGATTCTCTAAGTGGTCCACATCAACCACTTGTCAAACCTTTCATCGTTAAAGTTGATATACATACGCAAACAATTAATGAAATAGATTACCAATCATTGATGGTAAAAACAGAGAAAATGCGAAAGGTAGATAGTACTATAATCGATCATTTCACACAGACTGATCCATTAAATGCAATAAAGAAACATGATTTTGGAGTCTGTTTCAGATCATCAACGCAACATAGTTCTCAACAAACATCAGTTGAAATTACTGACAGCTTCTCGCAAACAAAGATAACAAAAACAACAGAATCAAGCCAACAATGTGATGTGAACTCCGTCAAAGATCAACACCAACAGACCAGCATTGAAACTACCAATCTGGGTACACAATGTGAGTTATTATCACAGGAGAGGTTTTCCAAATTACAAAAAAGTGCTTTGTCACTGTACAAGAAAACAATCGAAAAGCAAGATTATGTGTATTCGACGTTTCCAAGAAAGTTAAATGTCGAAAGCAAAATAACCAAGTATAACAAGTCTATCCAGGTGGACTTGAAATTAAGCGAGGACGATATTATCGTAAATGGACACCTGAGTCCTAAGAAAACACCAATTCCAGCTATAGCGACCGACGATGTAGACTATGCGACGACAGTTGAGACACAGACTGATCTATTTGGATACGTCCTGGATAAGATTATCCAGGAGCGTGAATCTGGCAATGTTTACAGTAAGTTGGATCTAGAGAAAACAGTGCATTCTACCATCTCAATGTCGGAGCAAATCAAACAACATACTGAATCGATACGTTTCAAGGCAATGAAATCCCAACATGGTGTTTGGTACGTGTCACTGCGTGGCGACATTTTTTTGACCGTGGCTCAAAGCATTTTGAAGAATATCAAGATGAACCAAGAGTTGAAGATTGAAACCGAAGTTTCATCGGACATCTTGCGAGCTATGAAAACGTTCATCGATAATTATAATAAACTTTCTGATTGCTTTGAAGATGATATCGAGAGTGCTGATGAATCGTTTATCAATGGATTTCGATTGTAAACACGTCGTTTTGACGTTCGAACAACGTCATTTCAACGTCAAAAGCGTGTTTGTTGTATGGACAATTAAAAAAAAACATTGAAAATACGTCATTTGGCTGCTATGAATTTGACGAGTGGAACTTAAATTAAATCCTAAAAAATTCGAAAATTTGGAAATTCTTTTCAATCTTTCAAATTTCTCAGGGTATAACACCAATCTATCAGAACAGATAATTTATTACCACTTTCCCAGGAGACACGCTATTTAGGTGTTGAAACAATGTTGCAATGACGTTCTATGGGTTAATAGTTAATACCGGTGGTTGAATAAGCTGGTTTAAAAAAACTTATTTCAGCTTAGAAACTTTCGTTGTGTTCACGTGGTGTAGGTAGGGCTTGAGAAACAATCGTTTCATAATTCAAACTTCTAATCCTATTTTTCTACAGGTCTTTTGACCCCTTTTAGCCCATTTGTTTGATTTTTACATGATGTTTTTCGAGAAATTATACGAGCTCGAACGGTGGAAGTTTTTCTCAAGAGGGTTTACTAGTAAATTCGCATGTACCAGTTCTTCCTGTATTATATACAAAATTTCATCAGTGTAAACAGACCTTTCGCTATTAACTTGTACAAAAATGCCATAAATTCTATATACAGTTGAACGGTTTCTACACTGGGACTAATTTTTCCACTCGCTAATGAATTAAAAAATTTAGATATTGAAAAATTGAAATCTTATTGTGTTATGTCTTAGAAGTCTTATAATGTAAAATAAGGTAAATCATTTTTTGTTTCGTTTCATTGGTCTTTGTATGGTGTTATTTATCTTCAATGTGTTTCTTCTATTTGAGGGAATCACTTGAATTTTATGATTATGGATTGGCAACTGATCAACCATCCAATTGATTCTATAACATCCCGTCTCAGTGACCCATTAGAAATCTTTATGTCGGTGGGGACAAATGAAGAGAATATTGAAATCCAATGAGAATATTAGAAGCGGGAATTTTTCCACTGGGAGGATGCAAAAGTCTATTGGTTTTTGTTGGAAAAATTAATCGGGGAAGACACTAAGTTTAGTGGAGATCAAAATTTCTTTGCTTCTCAATGGGGATGAGCTTTTTTCCAGCAGGGGCGAATTTCTATGCTCTAATTTTCCAGTGGGTAGGGGATACCATCGGGTCTGTGATACGGGGTGTTACATAGGACTGGTGATACTGCAGTCACCGTGGGTCTTAACTTTTCCGTTCTAAAATATTAGTAGGGTGGTAAATGAATCAAAAATTGTAGATATTATAAAAATGAAATCTTTTTGCTATGCTTAGAAATCTTGTAAAAAAGTGTAAAAGTAGGTAAAATTTATTTTTCTAGTGAATAAAAAAAACAAAAAAAACAGAATGCAATGTTCTTTTCCGAGCAGACACAAGACTTTTTTTCAACGTTATGCCAATGTTGTTTATAATATGTTTTAACATTGAAAAGACGTTGACACAATGTTGAGAAAAACGTCTTGTGTCTTCTGGCATTCTGACTGTCAAAATAAATGTTTCTTTGTGCAGAAAAGTCTGACACAAATCCATGAAGAATGCTTCAATCTTAGTCAGAAGTATTTAGGAAATGTAAATGTGTAAATCTTTACATCCATGATGATATATTTCTGCAGTTCCTTCTGATTAGTTACTTGCCACAAACGATTAACAAATTAAGAAGTCTCAGTTTGTGTCCTCGGATATGCACTCTCTTATGAATTCATAATTCATCATTGGAAAAGCTCCAGATCATCCACCTTTTAATAAATAATCAGGCTACGTATAGTAAGGAGATAAATCGATGGACGACAGCGAGAAAGGAAATGCAAAAGAGATTTCGCTCGAAGCAGATGAGACATGTACCGTTATCCGCAAAGGAGAACGCGCAAACAGGCAGTCCTAGAATATATTATACAGCGGTCGTTGGTGTGTCGCTAGTCTGTCTTCCTCCTTCAATTTATCTCGTTCAACGTAACCTTTGTTATTGTCAAATTGAAAAAATATAAGTAATTTGATTGGCTAAGAGAGAAGCCATGAATCCGATATTTCATCGTGGTGGTGTGTAGTCTCTATGGTATTAGTATAGTATATTGAGACTTCTTAATTTGTTAATCGTTTGTGGCAAGTAACCAATCAGAAGTAACTGCAGAAATATATCATCATGGATGTAAAGATTTACTTTTCCTAAATGCTTCTGACTAAGATTGAAGCATTCTTCATGGATTTGTGTCAGACTTTTCTGCACAAAGAAACATTTATTTTTAGTTGGAAAAAGGCTACCAATATTATAAGTTTGAGTACCAATGGGAAAAATGTGGCAAATTCTGACTAACTGAAGAACCTTATCATTGTCAAAATCTCCTGTTGATGTAGTCTGTAGTCCGGTGGAATGTTGTGAACCAACTCAACAAAATAGGTAATATGGATATTAAAAACCTTGTAAAGCAAACAAAAAGATGGAAATCGAAACAAATTTTGTTAAAAAATGAATTGAAAGTCTTTGTTAACATATATAAATATCATATATTATCACAAAAAGGAGAAAATAACTTATTGAATTTTGACGCAAAGCCGCTTCAATTTCTTGAATTTGAATTCACGGTCCGTGATTGGCTTGATGAAAAGCAACCAACAAAATTAAGAGACAACCGTAAAAACGAAGAGTTTGCCGGAAACGTGGAAAAAATCTGCTTCCATCACAGACATCGCAGAGTTGCAATTATTTTTTTTCTTATCCTTTAGCGACCAGTGGTATATATTTCTTCAAGACGGTGGTGTGAAAGATGTAAACCAACTGGTGACGTTGTAACGTTTGGCTTGACAGTATTTTGTAATTGAACGAAACCCGGTAAAATACGGTAGATGGCCCTCCCTAGTTCCGTCACTCCTTTTTATTTGGCAGAAAGTATCAATCGAATCTCTTTGATAGTTAACTACGCAACTTTGACATTCCATCTTTCCATCTATTCTAAAAAAATCATCAAAAAAGTAAAGAGCCTTTTTTAAATAAGGTTGTCGGAATTAGGGAGGGGATGATGGAGATAGGGCCATCTACGGGTAATCAATCAGTCCAAATTTATATACCGTATATACCATCAATGAGAGTTAGAGTTCATTTCTTCTGGTAACATTTCACTATTTATTTTACCGCCTAGGTCTTGAAAATGTAGAATTTTATAAGAACAAAAATAAATCAAACATTCAACCAAAATTAAAAAAGTGAGGACCAGATTTTTGGAGAAAAATATGTTAGTGAAATGTTATCTGGGAAAAATGAAATGTACAAAATATAAGTTCTCATTATACGGTAAATATACACATAATTTGAAAAGATATATAGCTTTGCAATGAAAATTCAAGCATTTAAGTCGAATATTCTATTAGCAGCACTATATATTTTTGGGTTTACATCAGCCTAAAAGTGGCTTTTGGAAGGAGATTCTGTTTAGTTTTGGTGTAAAAACTTTAAAAAATGAGTATTTAAACTTTATAATTCTGGAAAAGGAATTTTTATCAATCAAAGTTTTATAAAAGTGTGAAAAATAATTATTTCAAATCAAGCCAAGAACATCTGAAATTGACTCTATATGCAAGGATTCATCTCTACAAACGAATCTGATCATTAACATGTGTCTTTTTAGGCAGCCAATCTTTCTTCTGTAAATAATCTTTGACTTTTTTTTGCATCAAAAGCTCCTGAAAATCCCAAACAAACCTTTAGCTAAAAATGCTTGAAACTTTTCCTGGCTGTTTCCAATAATGGAAATTGACATCATATTGTAGGTAATAATGGTATTTCAAAAAAATATGAATTTTGATTGGTTTGAAAATAGAAATCTGGAATTTTTTTATGAAAGTGGATGAACTCTTGTCCTATAATGTTCTCTTTTCATTAGATCCTTTTCATACAGTTGTTCCATGTTTCCAAGTGAAAGCAATTGTATAATCAAGGTTTTTTCAGGGAAATATTTTTACACATATAAATGTGCCCCTAATCTATAGATATTAGACTATGCTTCTAAGCCCCGATTGATTTTTCTTTCAATTATATAGAAATATTCCTCCTAAAATAAAAAAGGTTATTCCAAATGTATGCAGTAAGTGCTTAAGAAGTTTCCAATTTCTATTATTGTTTGTTGGTATTTTCACTCTCTTCAGACCTTTTTGCATTTTAGGTTTTCATGTATTTTCTGGTCAATAAAAAGTCAATTGGTGGGGAAGTGTTTATCCGCATCTTTGCGGCTCTAGTTTGTACTAGCCTAGGTCTAGGGTAGAGATAGACGATTTTATCGTCCGTTAAATATTTGTAAATTGGGAAAATTTAATGTCGCTGATTTAACACGCCATTCAAGGCTGAAGGAAAAATTAGGGCGGCGGTAGAGCAAGACTTCCTATAATCCCGGTTCAAACGTACGCATTATTCACCGTGTGACAATTTTTTTTCGCGCGGTCACAAAATTTTCGTATTTTTTTATTTTCTTATTTCGTCGATTAGAGATTTTGTCTTAGATGGTAGAATCGGTAGAATCGGCTAGGGTAGAGAGAGTTTGTGGTGTCTTAAAAAAATTATAAAATATTTCATAACTTTTCGACCAATAGCTACAAAGATGAGAAAATGGCATGGGGGATAAAATAATAATCAAAATCCAAAATATGATGCAGTACGTATAGCAAAGCAGCTTAGAAAAAACTATTTAAGGATCCTTTTTCTCTGCTTATCAGCAGGCAAGCTAGACAATATTTTCATGGTACGAACATTCCGAAAAAAGAGCAGTCTGTGTATTGATAATAGTCTCTAGCAATGTGTACTATATAAATTTTTGAGGTATCTTTTAGAGGTATTCCCAGGTATCATAACCTATTCATTATTTTACATTTCTATTCTTAGTCTTCTGTTACTAATTGTAGTTTTCGAAAAATTTCAATAAATTAAAAGAGAGATACGAAATCATACCTTTATTTCAATTTCAATTTCAATATGAAGACTGCACTTCCTTGGTCTTGATTGTTGACTGTTAATTTTCAGCGGATTTATGGCTTGTGCTAATTTTTGTGAGCGTATCAAACTGCCTCGTTTTGACTTTGTTTCTTTCTAGTGTTTTTCGTTTTCTTTCTTTGCTAGGCTTCACGTCCACCAGGCTTCTTGTTTAAACATAAGAACAAACCTTATAAGAACATAAGGCTTCAAAAGTTAAACAAAGTTAAGAACATGACGATAAGAACATTTTTAAGACTTAAAGCGAGGGGTAAACCACTCTCGAAAAGATGTACGAGACTTTTTTGATTTGTTGTGCTTTATGTGATTTTTTTATTTTTTGTGTGATTTTTTGATTTTTTTGTGATTTTTTGCCAATTTTGAGGTGATTTTTGTTTTTTTTATTTTTTTCTTGAAAAAAGTGTACGATATTTTTTCGAGTGATTTACCCCTCGCCTTAAATCATTTAAAAAAAAAATTAAGAGCATACCTTCAATCCCAACAATGTTCTAACAAAAAATGTGCATACGAGCAATGGTAGGAATGTCTTTACTTTATATTTGGTACAAAATATCTAAAAAATAAGCATTACTCTCCCAGCAGTCATGGTTAATATTATTGTTATTATTGTTTGAACGTCGAAGAAACGCATAGGTTACCGTATCTGCTTATTCAGAAGAAAATTTATTTTTGGACAAAACAGTGACCAGAAATACCTTAACTATGTAATAAATCAAAGGATAGGTCATAAAATAATGTTGGGAATTTCTCTCCAGATCCTATTGATTAGTAATGATAGTTGAATCATTATAAAGGATTAATAAACATAAATATCTATAAACATTCATCATTCGCAGCACGCACATTTGGTGTTAGAACAAAGTTTTTTCGACGTTGCCTGCCGAGTTATGGAAAAATTAACAAACAGCGTTTCCATTTAGCAGTCACTCATAGCGCTTTAATTTAGCTCGATGTAAAGGAGAGGGGATATCTGCTCTACATACCAAAGGAATCACCTAGCATCAGACCTCTTTTATAGTTATTCATGTTACTGGAATGTTAATGCGCTTTTTCTTTCGATTGCCCATCTTGTCAAGTGTTTAACTTTTTTCTATCCTGAATATTCATCTTTTATCTTCGTTCTAAGCAACCAAGAAAATATTCTTCTAGAGAGAGAGAAATCAAGAGAATCTAGACAATTTTAGAATTCACATATTTTTGGAAGTTTCAAAGTGAAAAAGGTGTTTATACAACTTTTACTCAGTTTTTAATAGTCTTAATAGGTTCAATGGTCATTTGACCAATTGATGAGAACTTAACTAAACACGGGAATGAGAAAGGGTAGGACTAAAGCACTCCTGACACCTATTGTTGCTGCTTCAACCACGGTCCAGCAGGCACAGAACTTTGTTTCAACGCCCAAATAACGTTCAGGCGTTGAAACAACGCTGTTTTCACGTCAAAACAACGCCCCGTGTTTACTAGGGGAACTTATTTAATCATTCGCATGTTATATCTACCTTGCTACCCGTGCTATCCAGTAGAGACCCGTTCTGCCGTCGTTATTCATCACAGGGTACTTAACTTTGAACCATACTCTTTAAAGAGGACACTCAGCCTGTCAGCCTTTCTCAGATTAAAAGCATTCTATGCATTCTTTGTTCCTTTCTTGGATCAGGATAGAAATTTAATCGAGTGCGATTAACCATATGTCTTTGAGACGCTTGTCGTTATTTCATCACTTGTCGATAAAAGATTCGTCATGACCTATGTATGATTTTCTTTATGAGAGCACCTTTGACCAACCTTATTTACAAATGTTCTTAACATGTTCTTAATATTACACTGCAATAAAATTGCCATTTGGAATTTAGCTTAAAATTCTTACGTTCTTACTCTCAGGTGCCGAATATACACCTCTTCCTGTTTATTTATCTTTGACAAAAGTTCCCAAGTACCAAAGCAAAGTCCCTTTTTTTATTAGGCGTAGTAGTGTAGAAGGCTATCGTCCTCGCCTTCTTTGTAGGAGGTCCGAGTTAAATTCCCACTCTTCGCTGCGATTCGGCAAGTAAATGTAACTTCGCCCGGGTCAACCCATTCCATGTGAGGGGAATTGGGTAGTCAAGTTAAGTAGCTTGGCAAACACGTAAGACTGAGCTATAGTCGACAATAATAGCACTGAGCTAACTGTTGAATTTTATTTACATTTGCGTATCAAAAGTTATAATTGCCCCGCAGAGGCTTTCGTTGCTTCACGTAGCGGGCTTGCTCGCCAAAAAAATCTTGTTGTTTCTTCCGATCGAGAAAAAAGGACGCAAAATATAGCGCATTTGTTGCTTTGTTTTGAAAATCTTTGAATTAAAGCTTACCATTCTTGGATAGTCTCATGAAGATTTAATAAAGGAAAATTTAATACGTAATGTTTTAAGTATGTGTGCCCACGGCTCAAAGACATTCAGATGAAGGAACACAAGATGGATGGTGTAGACAATGTGGTCTATGCTTATATTTGTTGCTGTATTTATTGAGGTTTTTCAAAGTTAAAATGGAGGATATTAAAACAATATATGTCTGTGTACTGTCCTTATGCACTAATAAAACATTGATTTTAAAATACTACAGTGAGAATGATAATGATTATTTGCTTTGTTTTGGCTGGTTGGTGAGAAGGAAGAAGTGTGGAACTTTGATTGGATTGTGATGCTTCAAGATCTTCAAAAAAAAAATGTTACAGGTATGTTTTAGCAACTTGATGTCTACTGTTTTCTAAAGGTTTTTCTATCATGTTAGTTTGTGGGCATCTGTCAACGCATATTTGCATATGCGTTGTATTTTTGTGTTATTTCAGGCGGTCGTACTCGATACAATCGATAGTTTTTTGCAATCGATACGTAATCGATGGATTGAATATTGATTGTTTCCGATAATCGCCGATAGCAAGGTGATAGGTGATAGGTAATATCAATAAATGATACTCAGAATTTTTTAAGAAGTTGAATTTAGTTATCGATTCTTCGTCGATTGAACATAGATTCATCGATTAGCTAAACCAGACTATATATATTAATTGAACTAATCGAACAAGTTTTTTAGTAGGACTTTGTCGAACTTAATCGAACTTTGTCGGCGGAACAAAGTTCAATTAAGTTTAGTAATCAATCGCGGTTCCATTAAGAATTAATCAAACTCTCTTTGTACTCGTATTCACACAATTTTTTGATTTTCTTTAAAGTTTGACTAAACAAATTCAAAATTAATCAAACTTTTGTCATTGGAATAAGTTTGATTAAGACAGTCTGGGTCAAAAAATGTATTATCATTGTATATATAATCGATATTATATAGTTGATCGATGACCAATCGATACTTAGGATTTGTATGACCCTGGATTACCTATCAATTATCGATTACCTATTGATTGTGTTTGTATCACCACGAATAAGGTGAACTAAAGAGCTTTGAAAGAATCGGTGGGTTAGGGTTATCACGTTTTGTTTTAGGCAGATTTTCCGGATTTCAAATGGAATTATCTCCGTCATGGCAGTCAGATCAACTTCATAAAAAATAGCATTCAAATTTATTTGCCACATCCTCACTCAATGAAGCAGAAATTTTAACTAAAGTCCTTAGAGAGAGAAATATGTTGGTTTTGAGTGGCTTTAATGAGTTGGCCTTAATAGGCCCTTTTCCACTGTAAGAAAGTTGGAAGTGAGAAAGACAGAGTTTACTAGGAGGTGTCAAGAGGATTTATGTTGGTTTGAGAATTAGACTTGAGATGGAATTCTGTGAGAGTTTAGAACCTTAACATGGGTAGGATAGTAGGATTCCGTTGGACCTGTGAAAATAAAGTTCGTTAGAGCTGGGATAGAAAAGTGAATTTTTGTTTATTAAGCTGCAATGTAAATGCTGAAAAATAAAAATATTGAGTGAGGGTTGTTTGACCTGATGATTAGTAGGACTAAAGTCCTTATAGATTTAGTCTCTTTTATAATACTTGTTCTCGACCATACAGGCTAAAATGATAATGAGATAATTAACTTTTTAATGATTTTTCTCCCTTTAGCCTGTATGGTTGAGTATAGAGTATAAAAGAGGCTCTATAAATAAAAACTTCTTTTGAAATTCCTGTTTCATGGAGTGAGGATGTGGCAAATAAAATTGTATGCTATTTTTATGAAGTTGACTTGACTGCATGGAATCTTTGTTTTCAAATATTTAAATAAAAACCATCTTATCGCTTTAAATTATATTTTAGTAGCTATTTCTCCTCTGGGCTGAATGAGCTCTGCGCGCGGGGCATTCATATCGACAGCTACTTGCTAGTATATAATACCTGATAATCAAACACTGACAAAACATTGATGTTCAAAATCATTCTTGTGCGGCGACTTTGGCAAAATATGTGGAAATTCAAACTCAACCGGGCGATTATTTTTCCCAATCGTCTCTTAAATTTTGCATACTTTATATCACTAGTGTAAAAGAAAACACACTAAACCGTTCGAATTTCACCGTTCACAAGGTCTTTCATTTTCTTGCTGATCTTTTTACATAAATGTTTGTTATTGTGATGATGTTCTTCAATTGATTTTTGGATGGACTATATATTGTTTTATCTGCAAATAAAGTGGAGCACAAACCGGTCAACATGATTGCCAACATTTTCAACCGACTTGTTGGCCAACGTGTTGGCTGCCTACCGCAAACCAACATTGGAAAGAATTTTGGTGGAAATGTCGACTTGGCGCCCACCGCAGACCGGCCAACATATTTGGCTAACCTGTTGGCCGGTTTACGGAGGCTTTAAGTGTGAATAGCTAGATGTGATGTATGAATAATGTATGCCTCCATTTCGCCCTTTTGTCATTTATAGAGTAATTAACGCAATCCCGATTTTCCAAAATCGGTGAAACTTTCATGTACCTTATCGGACAAAAGAATTTAGCATGTCACGCATTCACGCATCGAAAATTTACTTTTTCTCAAATTACATAAGCAACCTACTTATTTCAAAGTCACTAAAGTTTTTTTATCGAATAATTTGCGGATTCACGCAATGAAAAAGCCTATTCACGAAATCACGCAAACCGCTGGGGGCCTTTTCATATTTTGCTATCGTTTCTCATTTTTAGTTTTATTCTGCAACGGAAATTAGTTGTTAGTTGCCAGCAGGCACGGAACGCTATTCTAACGCCTCGGGTAAGTTACGACTCGTGTCGTGACATGACTCCATGTACAGATTGGTGCAGCCTTTGGCGCGTCCACACCCTGTACCCTACCATGGTCATTTATATATCAAAAGAAGCGTATTTGAATGTAGAATATGACATTTTGAGACCTTGGACGTCACAAAACAGGCGTTTTGTTTATTATTCAAAGCTGGTCAAAATTCAAGATTTGCTACAGTTGACTTCATAATCTACATTCAAATACGCTTCTTTTGGTATATAAATGACTATGATAGGTTGTAGGGTGTGTTTGCGAAAAGTTACGGTAAATTATATACATTTCTGGACATGCCGTAACTTACCCGAGGTCAGAACGTTATTTGGACATTGAAACAATTTTGGAATAACGTTGTGTGTTAATGCGTCGAAGACAGTTCATTTTTTCAGGAATGATAACACTATTTGACGTAGCATGTCCACATAACTGATTCAGCACTATCAGCTGTCAAGAAGGCTTTTTATTAATGCATGAATAATATCATTGCAAGTAACCACACCAAACGCCAGGTATCGTGATCTAAAGTTATAGCACGGATCGCTTTTTCAGCACGTCGACACAAGACCGAGGCTAGAACTTAAAAACGTGGGGCAGTTTTTTTAAAGTAGGGAAAATGTTTTTGTATTGTTTCGTATGACAAAAACCTCAAAATGATACCGCAATCTTTATCGAAAGCAATGGATGCGCAGTTCATCATGGAAAACGTGCGCGTGAAAGTTGGTGGTAGATGAGTCAAGAAAATTTAAAGTGAGTGTTAAGACATTAATTAAATGATATATGTGTGTCATTCTACGAAAGAATGACTCGAAAAGACTCATGCGAAGTTCATGAAATTCATGAGGCAATAATTCTATGAATGGACACCTAGTCACTGATAAAGTCTGTTGCAAAGATATGCTTCCATGTAGAAACCAGCACAGTAAAAATATGCTTCCATGTAGAAACCAGCACAGTAAAAATATGCTTCCATGTAGAAACCAGCACAGTAAAAATATGCTTTCATGTGGAAACCAGCACAGTAAAACTTAGCAAGCAGGTACACAACAATATTTCAACGTTGTTTCAACGTTCAGATAATACTCTGGTGTTGAAACAACGCTGTTTGTGGGTATTTACTTTATGTTTCTTTCTTGTCATCCTCTGGTTAAATGCTCTATGTGTGCCAGACAGACAGACAGAGCAGACATGAAGAGGTAAACCCTGAATGATGGCATTTAAAAACATACCAAAACTTGTTCAAATAAATGTTGGTCGTATGGCATTTTTTAAATTCTGAACTGCATGTCAACATGCATGCTCAATGTTGACACTCTTTTTGTTGACAGTTGGGATTTCATTGGCTCGTTTTAGTGTGCGTTGGAAATATTAAATGCAAAAACTATAATTTTGTACGAACAAGATGTACAAGAAAGGTTTACTGATATTGGAATCTTTGATGAAACGGAAAAACATCTTGATAAATATTTTCAAGGTCTTACCGACTATTTGACGATTTCCTCATTTTAACTAATGACGTAATGTTGAGTGGTTTTGAAATACAATTTTGATAAAAGATATACATATATTTATTAATAATCAATTTTTTTTTTAATTATAGCATTTTCTATTATTCTAGTTCTTTATATGACAGACAAAGAAGGTGGCATTTAGTGTAAGCTATGTCTAGTTTAGTGACTTTAGGTTAGGGATGGAAGTCCGAGTTTGCTAAGGTGTTATCCCGCTTAAAAGATTACATCGTTGATCCTGGGGGGACAAATAGACGAAATTGGGTAATGGGACGCACCGTCAGGGTTCCTTTTTTAAAGTTGCTGACAGGGTCTCAAAATCGTTGTTGGTTTTCTGAAACTTTTAGCAGTTTTTTCATCCTTGACAGGGTCAAGACAGGGTTCAAAAAATAAGTTAAATTTGCCAAAAACTTGTCATAAATTTTTCGACCTCCAGGCGGCACGTCCCGTTTGTCGTCAAGGTCAGTGTCCCGGGCCATTGATATGGTGACAGAGAAATGAAGTCTCCATTCAAACTTTCTTACGTTAAATCAGTGAACTTCTCTTTCAAGAGAACCGTGTAGTTTGCGGTATGGAAAGATTACTAAGAGAATAAATGAAGTGTTTAGAATGATGAAAGAAGAGGCGGAGTATAAGGCCGATCTTGAATCTTAATAAACATGTCCTTATAAAATTTGTTCCTGTATAAAAAATACCTGTAGCAAATGGCGGCAATCTAAGTTGAAAAAACGATCAAATACCTTTGCGAAAGTAATTTTTCTTAATCTTAATACACACAAAAATGCGAATCTCTGTTTATTTGGAGGGTCGATATCCAAGGAAATTATCACATTACCAACACCAACACATTAAAGGATAGAAAGTTTCTATATATACGTTGAAACTCCATTTAACCTACACGTTTTTTTATAAGAACAAAGTATATAAGAACATAAGGCTTCGAGGTCAAAAAAATAAGAACATGTTAAGAACATTTGGAGGCTTTGGAGAATCAAGAGTATAGAAATAAGAACATTTTTTCATTTTTGATTATGTACACATGAATTAAAAGACTTGATGAAGAACATTTTAAGAACATTTTAAGACTTGAAACCAAAAAAGCTAAGAACATTAAAAGGCTTCTTCGAATTTTAATGTTCTTATAAAAAACGTGTATTTCGTAAGTGTCTCTTGCCCACGAAGTTATGTGGTTATGGTAATATCTCGTCTCATCTCCCAGATACATGAGGTTGTTTCGACGTTGCTTCTTCAACATACCGCTTAAAACATTGTAAAGACGTTGAAAGAATCAAGGAAATTTGAAAGAACGTTAAAAAGACGTCTTGTGTCTGTTTATTATGTTTTATCAAACATTACTCCTTTTACTTGCTGTTGTTTTTAAATTGTTGTTTGTACTATATTCACCATAGAAATACAGTTTTATATAATGGATTATTATATAAAACTGTATTTCTGTGGTGAATATAGTACAAGCAACAATTTACAAACAACAGAAAGTAAAAGGAGTAATATATGAACAATGTGTTGGAAGTCAGAGGCACATTAATCACCATGTGGTCATGTGATTCAAATCAGATTATCAAATGCTGTTGTTACAACGAAAGACGCCTGAGAACAAATATAGATTAAGTAATCGCTTTCATCGTGTGATGCCAACTCATGGGGGGGGCACTCATATGGTCCGACCTATGGTATGTGCGGCCCTTAAGGGTAGGTTTTTCAAGGTTCTGACAAAATCCAGGTGCACTGTAAGGGTAGGATATTTGAGAAAATTTTGAAATTATTTGCTAAAACCGAGGGAAAATGGTCGAAAAATGCACTGTAAGGGTCGATTTTTAGGTAAATTTGACGGGTCCAAATTTGAAGGTCCAATTTTTGGCCGCACACACCGCCGATTTTAAATCGAGTGACCATTATTTATTAACCATGAGAAAAAGAATAAATAAAAACAATTATCATCAATAACTATTATCAATACCAAAATTTTTGTGTCACTTTTTAATATTTATGCAAAAAGGACAACCAGATCAAAAGTTAAGGCCTGGTACAAAAATAACCCCCCTCCCTTTCTAGTTTTGAACCGCCCCTAAAAGCCTAGTACGAATAGGGTTAAGGCGGGTAGGTTTTTCAAGGTTCTGACAAATCCCAGATAGGCCCAGGTGCACAGGATAGGAAATTGAGAAAATTTAGAAAATCTTTGCTAAAACTGAAGGAAAATGGCCAACCGGTTTCATTCAGGACATTCTTATAAAAAAAACTGCGTGCATTTATGTAAGAATATCGACCACTCAACTCAATTTAAAAGAAATTTCGGTCCGGAATCTACCTTTTTTTTCTTTATGCCATCAGGATTGTACTTAAATCTTAAAATAACCTTTCTCAAACTTAATTTATCACCCTTTTTGACAGAGCGGAATTCAAATTATATATCAATTTAAATAAATTCCGAAAGAGCCAATATATATTATGTGAGATTGGATATATTATCCAACTAATTTTTAAGTATCAAAACTTTTGTGTATTGTCAAAGCTTATGTCTCAAACAATTAAATTATGAGAGAAATAAAAACAAGCAACCAATAAGGTTTCCTAATCTAATTATTTGTGATTTTCAAAAAAAATTAATAATAACACGAAGAAACAGAAAATCAAAAATAAACCCACGCGGTGTTTGATTTAATTACTTTCACCACAAACTAGGGACACAGTCATAATTTTAATTGAGGATGGCTTAATTTATTTGTTTTCCATTAAATAGTATTTAACGAGAAACTCGAGTTATATAAGGTCAGTTCCTGAACGAAGCGGTTTTTTGGTTTTGGTTGATAAGGAAGAAGAGAAACTAGGTATAGCACTTTATAGATTCTAAAATTTAAAATAAATTGAAATCTGTGACCCCCTAGGATTCGCCCAAAAAACGTACAATTCATTCACTCAGTCGAAGAAATGGTCACCCAAGTGGAAAAACCGATGTTCTCTCTTACCCAGTTCATGTAGTATTAAAGCGAAGAAACACAAAGAGCCACCCCTCACTCACTGAAAATATAATGAAAGAACAATAAATCTTTCTGAACCCATTGGACAAACAAAACCATTTCTGGTACCGACTGGGGCAAAAAGACAGGGGTGTATTACAATTACCCAACAGGTATCTCCAGAACTTTGGGTGATAAAAGTTTATATATTTCACCATCAAAAGTGAAACCTGTGAGGGGTACTTTAGGGTTAAAGGATGACGGGTATGTGTGGACAAGATTCCTTTAGAGACCTTGAAGAATCCGGCCCTTTACAATCCGGACATATCCAGCAACCAAAATTTCCCAAGTACCCCCTCCCTGGGGATAAAAAAAACATACAATTTATATTATCAAGTCAAGACATAACAACCATTAAAAATATTGATCAGAATTTTAATTGCTTATCTTATTTCATTACTTTAACTGTCAGTTTGAATAGGGTAGAATATGCAATTTTACTGATATTGATTAGCCAATTAAGTCACAATCTAATAATGCTGATGTGGGCTCCTGTTACAATTTGTTACAGTCTTAAGTTTTATTTGGTTATTTTAAAATAATGTTCTTCTAACGGAGCCTTTGGGTTTCAAAGCGAGTAAGCTGCATACCAGAAATGGGATGTTTTTGATTGGTGACACCTCTCTTACAGGAAAAATTTTCATTGTGGATCATAAAGAGACGTAAAAACCAGTGGGGATATCACAACTCCGAATTTTTCTAATGGGGTAATCAAATTCTATTGTTGTTCGTTCGAAAACTCAAGTCCATTGGAGGAGATTTTTTTACAGGGGACAGTTTTGGACCTATTTTTTCCAGTAGATAGTTTAGGAGGTGGTGCCACCAGTTCTGTGATATGAAGTCGATTGGTGGCTCCGCCGAGGTTGGCGGCCTTTTTTAACCAATCAGCAATCAGATCCTACAAACATTTGTACTCTATTACACGGCTGAGTTTCACATCATCAGATAAAATGTTTTATTATTAACAAAAGTGTTATCAATAAATACGCAAAAATAATAAATAAAAGAATGATTCAAGCGCCTGACATTTTTATCAATATGAGAAAAATGACTAAGACCGTAAAAGATGCACACTTCCATGTTAAGTCTTCGACAAGACGATAGTTGTCTAGACTGACGCTTTAGTTCTATAACTTTAACCTCAAACAAAATTATTGCTTTTAAAACTAAACCTAGTTGTTTGGTTGTGTGATGATAGGGACAACAGGGAAGAAAATGTAGGACATGGAAATCGGTTCTTTGAAGAGCCAGAGCAGAGGCTCCTTTAAAATTCACGCATTCACCCATTTTTTTTCGCAGTCACAATTTCCCGAAAATCAGGGAATCTTTTAGTCTGATTTGCAGACCCATACTAAAACCGTTGGACGTATGACGTATTTCCCTACATTACACCGTCGCTTTTTTATCTTTTAACTGATCAATACAAACTCTGACCAAGACTCGCAAAGCCTCGCGCAAAGCGGTAAGGTTTGTTTGACTCACTTTTTAGCGCAAAGAAAATTTTCAACAAATAACTTTTTTCTCGTGTTTTCTTCAAATATGAGAGATCGCACCGTAAAAAGGAGTTAATGCGTTTTTTATGAGTTGTTTGAAAGCCGCCAGTGTCGCCTCATTACAGATCTTGATCTTTTCCATAATGTATTTTTGATTTGTTTTTAAGTATATTGAAATTCCATTTTAGAGAGCAGGAAAGAAAACTATTAAAAACTTTTTCCTTCTAAAACACGATTCCACAGTTTGAGCTGAGCAATTTCCTTCTGTTTATTTTCGAAGAGCTTGCTTACCGTTAAAAATCAGCGTGAGGACAGCAAGCCAGAGAAAATCAAGCAAAAAGGTTCATTCCCCAATCAATGAGAACCTACAACCACTTTGGTCATTAGGTTGTAGTTCACCAAAAACACAGCCCTCTCTTAACCCCCACTAAATGCTTTTGAAAGCGGTCTGTTGGCACAGGATGACACATCAACCTTGGAGCAAGGAGCGAATTTCTAAAAGACTACATAAGTTTTGACGAGATTGCAATGAAATCGTTTCAGTATAAATGTAAATAAGGGTCAATTGGATCAGTCAGGAATAAAAGCCACCAACAAAAGTATACACTACAAAAAATGAAGGTTGAAACAATTTCTTTTGGGCTGACAAGTAAAACCAAGAAAATCCAAAAACCATCGAGACTAATGAAGGTTATTAAAATGCTTGATTATCAAGTACAGTGGAGAAAAGATAAAGGGAATCGTTGCTCCGTGAAGGGGGAATCTTGTTTACGTATGGACATTCCTCGAAACAATCAAGTTGTAAGGAACGGTATCAACCGCTTACAACATTTAAATGATTCATCAATTAATTATCTCGTGGTCTATTAATAATGAGTGGTGAATAATGAACAATGCATTGATATATAAGTGTTACTGTAGGTGGGCATTACCACACAAACATGAGTAAACAAAATTGTGTTTGATAAAGGTTTTGGAAAATGATTTCTGTATGGGCTCATCCTTCTTGTTAACTCCTCCAAGAAGGCGCAAAACGTTATTCCAGCATTGGTGAGCCCAACATTGTTTCAAGGTCCAAATGATGTTCTGGCGTTAAAACAATAGATAGATAACCATCTCAGGGAATGACCAGGGAATGGAACTTATAGTCATTCTCCATATTATCAAATCAACAGCTTGAAAGAGTGCCAAGACTTTTCGCATTATTTAATAGTATTATTGTGTGGCTGTGGTGATTGATTATAAAGAACCAACGAAAGGATGATTCAAAGTATATTCCGTTCACTTTAGTTATACATAAGCTGGAGATAATTGTCTATGTTGTTTGACCAAAGTCCATTTGATCAAAGGTTGTTGGTCATTTGTCATTTGCCATTTGGCCCTGCAGAATGTGAAACATTCTGAGCGGTGCAAAATCTTTGAAATTCATTTATGTTCAAATTCCTCACCTTTGACGATTTCAACAGTTTAAAATTATTATCCCTTTCGGTAAATTAATCAAAAAAATCTCGTACACTTTTTTCAAGAAAAAAATCAAAAAATCAAAAATAACCTCAAAATTGGCAACAACAATCACAAAAATTGACAGAAAAATCAAACTAAAAGTAAAAAAAATAAAAAAGTCTCGTACCCCTTTTCAGGAGTGGTTTTACCCCTCAATCCCTTTCTGTCACTATTAACCAAATCCTATCCTTTGTGACAAAACCAAAGGACCTAGAAGTAGAGGAATCTTTTGAAATTCCAACCTCTACATCTCTACATCAATTTCACCATTAATTTACATGTCAACATTGGAAAAGAAGGTTGTAGTAAGGATGACAGAAAATCAACACAGCGTAAATGTCCCTTTAACCTCCTCCTATTGGTGCAGTATATGACACCCCCGTTTCACAGACCCGTTGAGACACACCCGCTGGAAAAACAGGCCCAAAAAATCGTCCCCGGTGAAAAATAGCATAGAAATTCGTCCCCACCTGGAAAAAGGCACATTCCCATTGAAAAATGTTTTGATATTCCCACTAAATTTTGATCGACTTAAATGTCTCATCCCACAAATATTTAAAACAAAGAACAATAGAATTTCGTATCCCCAGTGGAAAAAATCCGTTTTTGGTAACCCCGCTGGAAATTTTGTCTCTTTATTTATCCCCACGCACTGACAAAAGAATTCCCACCGGGTCACTGAGACAGGGGTGTTATATGGTACCAATGTATGACTCTTATTTACATAAACCTCGAAAGAAGAAGGGAATTTTAACCACAATATTTCTCAAAAGTGAGATTTCATCCCTTTTGCATAATGACAGAACAACAACAAAAGCACGACAAAACATAAAGCAGTGGGATCAAAAACACTTGCATTAAAAAAGGAAGGATACATTCTAAAACAAGAAGTGTTCTTTTTTTTCGCTTACTTTTTGAAAAAAAAGCCTTTTAACTACACTACTCCTTCCTGCAGCTAATTAACATGTTTTGCTTTAAACATAGAATGATATTTATATCGTTAATGTCCTTCCTTCTTCCGTGAATTTAACCAAGGAAGTATCAGCTTTAAAACAATAACACATAAGAAACCGATCAAGCACATGGCTTAACAGCTAAGCTACCATTATGATTTGAAGACAATGTAGGGTCGCAATATAGATGTATCAATTTGTGGCAGAAATGGGGTAAACATACGTTTAATTAGCAACTAATAAAGGACAACAGAAGGGTGATTATCGACTTAATCACATGCAAATACAAACACTAATCCAAAAACTCCCAGCAGACAGGGAACACGGGGCGTTGTTTGACGTGGAAACAACGTTGTTCGAATGTCAGAACGTTATTTGACATTTGAAATGTAACAACTGCTGGGCTTAAGACAGAGGAAATGAGAATTAGAGCTCAGTATATTATTTTGATCCGAGAGGAGAAGAAATTTTGAAGCATCATCTCACTCTTGAGGGGATTAACTTTTATTCTGCGTGACAGATAGATGAAGGGTCCAAAAGAGTGGATTTAATACACAGAGGTTTCATTACAATCATTTCTCACAAGTCAGAAATTAAATGAATGAGTGAAAGCCTGATCGGAAGTGAATACACGCCACTGTCTCTGTGACCTACTGGGATCGGCCCCACTCGCAACCCTATTGAAGAAAATGGTCACTTCAGTGGAAAATCGGATGATACCTTCGCAATTCTAGTGGTTAAATAAAGACATACAAATAGCTGTACCACTGAAAATATGTGGGTTTGAAAGTTTTGACTTTCACCGCTATTGAGCTACTGGGGCACATAGATAAGGGTGTATGAATAGGACAAAATGAGCTATTCATTGAGATGAGAGGAATAAGCGAACAAGCGAGTGAATGAAAGGGGTAAGGATTTAGACACTATACATAAAAAGGAGAATGAATGAAGGAACGAATGAACGAATAAACACATAAAACACACATGCGAAAAAAGCTCATTCTAAAGTATCGTCTCCATCTTGAGGGGATTAACTTGTTTTCTGTGTGACAGATTTTCATTTCACACCAGTCAGAAACCAAATGGATGAATGAATTTTTGAGTAAATGAAAAAGAAACCCCGAAAGACATGAATGACATGTGAAATGAATGGACGGATGAACGAATGAACGAATGAACGGATGAACGAATGAACGAATGAACGAATGAACGAATGAACGAATGAATGAATGAATGAATAAATGAATGAACGAGGCAAAATTTAAAGAGCTTCGAGCACAGAGATTTTTTAATGAAGGAAAAATCGGACAAATTAAACACTCTGGACAAAAGAAAAAAATGTATGAACATGCGAACATAGGTATGATTATCGGCATTGTACAAATGAATGAATGAATGAATATCATTTTCTGCTAAATATATGGATCAATTTTTTTTGAACTTTAAGGTCAATTGCAAAATTGTTTGTAGAAACCCAAACTCCTCCTTGATAAAGCCATTACTGTGACAATCTCTATCAGTAAAAGAAATTGAGCTTTCTAACACACACGTAAGTGTAGAAGAAAAAAGTTTCTCAGCAGACACAAGACGTCAGAAGAAAGAACTTTCTCAATGTTTGATTGACGTCATTCTATAATAGCAATCTGGTTTGAAGCGAAACTTTCAAACTTTTGACAACCCTTTTTTTCACTAATTTTGGCATCGCATTTCTTGATAGCAGAAAAGGGATGAACGTGAAAAAAAATGTTTTCTTTTAGATTAATTTACTCCAGAAAGAAAATGCCAAACTGATGTTTTCTCGTTGCTGTTGCCCGACGTCTTATTGTGGTTCCCTTTCAAAGATTCCCTGAGAATTACCCTGGAAATACCCCAGAATTACCCCTGGTGAATATTTCCGGCGAGTTTTCCGGCCACCCTTTCAAAGTTAGGCTAGACAAATACCGTTGGGTTAGATGTGCTGTTGTGTTCTTGTTATGTTTTTGTAGAAAATTGAGTACAAAAGACCAAGAATACTGAACTAGAACTGTCACTGTATATTTTAAAGGTTTTTTTCCTGTTTTGCGCTGGCGTGCTGACATGTATGTTAGTTATAACTTTAGATCGTGGTAATTGGCTTTTCAAGAAAAACCTGTAACCCCCTGTTGCGGATATAGGATATCCAGGGGGTCCGAAATTTTCAATATCCTAGGATATCCAGGGGTAAGAATCTATATACAACTCAACCTGGAACGTCATAACGATATATCCTTAGCAATTAATTCCATGATTTATGCTCTCTGAGGAAAACTTATGATTCCATTTGGGACTTGAGTTGTTGTATCTTATTGAACAAGACAATAAAAAAGGAACGAAAAATGATTTTATTACGATAGGAGGGTGAACAACAATGTCATTACCGCGGACATAGCTAGCACATGAAAAATCAATGGAAACTCAGCAAGTTGTTTATCCAGAGTTCTATTATATATCCTTGTGTATAGTAATTCATAAAGTCATACCGGCTGGTTTAAAAAATGTCCATAAAAAATATTTTTATATTCTATATACGCCTATGGACTTCAAATAAAATTACTTAAAACTACAGTAAAGAACTTTTAAATAAACGTTTGTTTCACATTCGGAATTTTATCCACGTCGGATTGCGACGAGACGAATTTTTCAGACTATTATAAATCTAATATCACTTCTTTTGCAGAACAATGAAAGTCCTAAACGTGACAAACAAAATGTCTCACAAGATGGTTTTCCAGGTAAGAATACAATCCGTCAGTTTTTTATATTAGCGAGGTTTACGCAAGGAGCTATTTATAACCTTAGGCGCGTATGAGTCAGCCTATACATAGATTTTTGTTTACAAGTTTTGTTTAGACGAATTATGTACAGGTTGACTCAGGTTAGCTCCTTGTGTAACCTCGCTATTTCAAGTAAGGATATTTTTAAGAAAGGCAAACAAATTCTTTACCACCTCGACCCGCCGGTTTCATTTTAAAAATTCTGCAAGATCAATCTCCTTGAGTATATTCTAGCTTAATTATTCCAGCATTCTAGCTACTTAGAAGGAAACTTGTCTGCTTAAAATGCAAAAGTCTATAGTTAACGATCGTTATCTCAATATCATAGTCCAAGAAAATGTATGTTAAAAAACTCTTTCTCGAACGTTCAATACAATAGAATTTTTTGGTCCCGTGAGAGTTTGAGATAACGAGTGCTGTTAATCTAATTTGCTTTTGGACAACATATTAAATTCATGGCATCTATCCATTACGTAATCTTTTCTACGGAAAAATCCCAAAAAGTCGCATGTTTGCCACTATGTAATTTTATTGTTAAAAATTCGAAACTAGTGGCAAACACCCGGCTTTCAAGGATGTTTCCGTATAAAAGATGACGTAATGGATATCATGAATCGCATACGGTAAATTTTTAAGTTTCTATAAATCTATTAATTTCATTCTAGACTTTTTCGGATTTGGATTCGATCACGGGACCACCCTTCATTACGGTACTCCCTCAACAAACTGCTTCCGTTCCCATCAACATACTAACGCAAAGACGTGGTGTCTACGACGGAGTTGTCTGTTTTGTGTACGATGCCAACTTTGTCAGGGAAATGGGACTCGATTGGTGAGTTTATTTACACAGTTGACCCGCTCTTTTTTCCCATTCACCACGTTTAGATGTTGTGGATAAACCAGAAAGATAAAACTGAAAATGATGATTGCGAAATTTAAACCAGCTAAGTGTTATCATATCTCTAGTGGAGATGGAGTGGAGGGGTCCGAAATTTTGAACAAAAACAATACAGACAGACAGACAGACAGACAGACAGACAGACAGACAGACAGACAGACAGACAGACAGACAGACAGACAGACAGA
>JAUJPO010043799.1:0-14831 GCA_032270745.1 Tiaropsis multicirrata
GTAATTGTCAAGTTCAAACAGACAATTGAAAAGTAAACACTAATTATCTTCCTAAAATGTTAAAACTCTTATAACTTTGATTTAAAAAAGATTTTTTAATTTCAGGGTTATGACATACCTTAAGTATGAAAATAAAAACAAAACAGCTTTTTATTAAAAAAAATTTATAACAGTAAAAGTGAAAGTAAACAAAAGCCATAATATGTACACAGACATTCTCTTTGGAAAGAATGTCTATTTATATATTACTATAAAAACCTTACTTGCTTACTTAAATTATAACTCAAATCTCTTAATCCCTTTCACAATGACAAGTAGCATATAAAAGACAAAAATTGTTAATTTTAAAAAGTTATAGACTTCAGATAAGAGGTTGTTAGAAGCCAAACCGGGAGCAGAGCCAAAGCTAAAGCAGTTTAAAATCTTTTTACAAACCAGGGGGTTTGATTTAAAAACGATGTAGTTTTCTTTCATTTAATAATCTTGTTTATCAATCTAAAGATAAAATAGCACAATAACGTGAAATTGGAGCGTCACATTTTTCAAAAAGAAATATATGTATACTGGCTATACTTAAACAATGAGCTTAAACAGAAGTCTTTTTGTGATGTTTCATATTTTTATCATAAGCATTATAACAGAGCAAAAGAACTATGCAAAATATTTCGAGACGGCGACATTAGACACGCGCCACCTAATGCTGAATGAGAGTAAAATCCTCTAAAAGCACCAAATCCGTACACTCTGCAGATAAGAGCTTCACACTTAGAGTGAGAAGGAGAAAATGAAGGTCTTTCGTAATTTTTTCGTTATATTTTTGATTATTTTTGTTGTTTTAAACACAAACTGTTTGGAAGATGATAGTTTTGAGGAAGGCCAAAATGAGAATTTGACCGAGGAAGATAACAGAAATGATGGAAAACCGTCGGATAGTGAACAACAAAACGAACAAGTTGGAACTTTGAAGAAACAAACAACAATAAAGGCTATTAACGATGCAGATTACGACGAAGCTCTGAGTATTTTTCAAACTCCTGGTGATATCAAGCTGGCTCATAACTACAATGCTAAGGATAGAATGATATATGACCTTTTCAAAAAGGGTGTCAAAAGTTCCGTCATATATAATCCTGTGAAAAAGACAACAACTTCCGAATTAATTGACATTGACAAACGAATAATTCCTAAAAAATCGGACATAGCATCTATCGTTAAACATTTTTTCAATGCTGTAAATGGTGAGGGGGCAAATAAGTTGCACGTTAGAATACGGTCAAAATTTCATGGTATTTCAAGAAGATTCTTACAAACCTGGCTGAATAGAAACAAAGAACATTGTCAAAGGAAACCACTATTCAAAAACAAGAATCGATTGACACCAGTAGTATCAAAAACTGTCCAATCTCATCATCAAATTGATCTGGTATCTATGGAACATTATCCCATCACAGACGGAGACTCTACATATGTTTACATACTGTCGGTAATAGATGTTTTCACCCGCTTTGCACAATTACGACCTTTAACGTCAAAAGAACCAACAGAAGTGCTCCAGCATCTTATTCGGATTTACAGGTATGAATGTTATTTTTATGACTGTGTTGTTAGAACGGCTTTAACTTTGGTTCAAAGCTCGTTGATCACTGAACCAAAGTTAAAGCGCTTAAAATTCGACTCGGATATGAATTCTTTAGTTTGATATCAATTAGAAAAGAGTTAAAAAAGTTAAACTTCATAGAAAATTATCGAGATTTTCAATGAAAATTTATTTTTTGGTACTGCTTTAACTTTGGTTCAAAGCTCGTTGATCACTGAACCAAAATTAAAGCGCTTAAAATTAGACTCGGATATGAATTCTTTAGTTTGATATTGCACAGAAAAGAGTTAAAAGAGTTAAAATTCATAGAAAAATTTCGACATTTTCAATGAAAATATATTTTTTGGTACTGCTTTAACTTTGGTTCAAAGCTTTTTGATCACTGAACCAAAATTAAAGCGCTTAATATTCAATTCAGATTTGAACTATTTTGTGTTAAATTGATTAAGACATGTTGAAATTAATGTTTTAATAGTTTATTTTGTTTTAACAATCCCTCATCGTCATTTCCCAAAAATAAATGGAAATTTGGACTGCTTTAATTTTGGATCATGTTTCTGTGACTTATCAAAATGTCCATAGAAAGGGAAAATCCTTGTGTTTTTATAGGTATTTTTTCACAAAAGCGTGTAGTTTTACCTTTTCTTCTTCTTATTTAGAACATATGGTCCTCCAAAGCTTGTACAGTCAGATCAGGGAACAGAATTCAAAGGTCAGTTGAAAACGTTCCTGGAACGACTTGGAATTGAAGTAAGAAGAAGTCGCCCTCATCATCCAGAGAGCCAAGGGAAGTGTGAAAGAAGTCACCGCACATGGAAGGATAAAATTCGTTTCAGATATGATCGTTTAGCCCAAGAAGGAGGTATTAATAGTTTTGTTAGAGACAATACAACTTTTTGCATATTGAACTTGTTTTAGCTTTGGCATAATTTCAATTCAGGGAAATTACAGGAAAGTCTTATTATGGATTGTTTGCCTTACCTTATTATTAATTTTCGTGGTTTACGCCTTATAACAGGCTCAAAAATCAACTCCTGAAAAGATTGGTTCTTTTAAAGAAGTAAAGGTTTTATTTTTTTATATTTATATATTTTCTTTACTCTTCTACTTTGAATTCATTAGAAAATTGGGTAAAAGACCTGGAGGAGTATCAACATCAATACAATACCGGTGCCCATCGTGGACTTGGTGAAAATCGTTCTCCGTTTGAATTATTCTTTGGACGCAAACCAAATTTTGACATATCATTGCTCGAATCAGGTACCCTATATCAATTTGCATATTTTTAGGATTAACAGAAACGTCTTTCAATCTTGACATATGGGCCAGGTTGTTCAAAAGTGGATTTGATTAAAAGTTGTATCGATAAAAAAAGTAGTAAGTGATTTATTTTTCGCTGACAAATTCTAATTTTCTAGCTTATGAAGGACTTGAAAGGCTAGAAAACCACGAAGTTGAAGAAAACGACGACGTTGAAGAAAACCACGACGTTGAAGAAAACGACGACGTTGAAGAAAACCACGACGTTGAAGAAAACCACGACGTTGAAGAAAACCACGATCTTGAAGAAAACAGTGAACTTGAAACTGAGCGTATGAAAAAAAAATTTATTGTGCGATATAATATTTTTATAAGGACACATCTTTTGTACACATTCAAATAAGGTTTAAAAATGTTATGAATTTTTTCCTCAACTTTACTTTCGTTTTTCCTGTAGGTTTTGTTTCATCTGCACAGACAATCGATTCAAATGACAAGCAACAAAAAGAAGATAATGTTGGAAGCCAACAAGGTGTCGATGATTCATATTTTTGCAATTATCACTCTGATAAACAATATATGCGTCGTATCAAGATTAATTTGACAATTCGACATGACATGGTAGCTAAGATAAATCAGCCACTTTTTTTACTTTTGATTTAGTTGGAATCCTCGGCTAACTGATCTTTAGCGCTGGACTTTTTTACTATTTTCCTCGGCTGAAAAAAATGTCTAAATTTTGTTTTGTGGTAAATAAGAACAAGAAATGTAAACAAGAAAGTTTGCGAAATTTGATTGGTTCTTTTTCTAAACTGCCGATATTCAAGCTGACTGGTGAGACCATGCTACTTTTTCATCAGAATCATTCTGATCATACTTTTCGTCATTAAATTATTAGCCCAAAGTAACATTTTTCAATCATAAAAAAGATGTAGCAGGGTCTCATGCTAATGACACGGTAGAAGCTGAAAATGTTTTTTTGGATTTGGACCTTTTTAAATTGAATCTTTTTTGTAAACTCACGATAATACCGTTCCATTTAGGTACGCCATCTTCAATCGAAAATCCAAACGAACAAACACATTTTACGGTACACAAGAGCAGCACTCCTGGTTCTAGTAAGTACAAATGACACCTTTCAAGCCCTGCTGTATCATCTATATTACTCTAAAATAATACTCTGAAAAAGTGAAGCCTTTTTCTAGGTGGAGTGCATTTCTTTTTATTGTCATCTGGGTGGGAAAGAAAGCCAATCAATTCTCTTGGGACATTATTTTATAAAAAGTTTCATTATTTTTAGCTTTTTACAGTACGGGATTTTTCCCGAAATGGCAACAGTTGCCCAAAACGGCAACGTTGCCAAATCGGGTAACAAAATGTTTCCGTTTCGAGTAACTGTTTCCCGAAACGGCAACATGATTTCTTTAAAAGTATGCTGGGCTGTTCCATGGGCAAAAGTGCAGGCTATTTTAACTTCTATTTTAAAGCTTGTGAGATTTGCTTCAGATTGACCGTCTAGTTTTAAAATTGACCGTACCGTTTTTCAACAACAGGCAACACATTATTAACAACATTATGTCAGATAATTCTTTTTGTCATTTCTTTAAGTTTCTTTAAAAAAATAAATATTTAAATACAATAACAATAACCATGGACAATGCAGACAGTGAAACTATTGAGCAGGTCAGACAAAGGTTGATTGAACATGGAATCCAACTCAACGAAGGGGTCTTGTATTATGCCGACCAAAGTGAAGTTGTTGATGGAAGGATCCTTGAAAATGGTAATTGTGCTGACGATGATGATATTGGTGTTGCTGATGGTGGTGAACTTGCTGCTAAGGAAAATGAAGAAGAAGAGATGCTAGAACTTGAGGATACAAATGACTGTGATACTACACATGACTGTGTAGAAGTAGAAAGTAAATTCCATTAAAGATCTTTCTCAAATGAAATTACTTGTGAAGGTTTGATTTCGTAAATGTGACTAAATTCATTCAATTCGTTTTATCAATTATCAAAAAGTCTTAGACTTAAAATGTAAATTGTTTGTTGTTAAAATAGTTTCAAATTCTATTTCAGAACGAAAAGGCCCAAAGCACCATAAAGAAGGAAAGATTGTAGTGTCGCTGATCGAAAATAAAAGAGACAGACAGGTGACTTTCTGCAAAAGAAAAAACACTTTGTTCAGAAGGGTAAGTTATTGAATAACTTCTATTATCAAACCTTTTACTCAGCTATTTCCTCGCCATCTGATGTTTGAATTCCCAACGAAGATTCAATTGCAATTTTGTATTCGTCAACACACTCCATAACTTCGGTATAAAACTCAATATATTTTTGCTTGGTACTATTTTTCACAGTTTTAGCAAATATATCTTCATAAAAAATTGAAATGTCATTATCTACTTGATCCAATAATTCGAAGATCTTAAACTTAATTTCTGCTTTGGTGAGATTTTCAACTTTCGACGCCTCTATGAATTCATCCTCCGTAACGTAGACAGGTGTCAGCTTGCATTTTTCCCCGTCAGTGAGTCTTTTTGCTACATATTCAATCATGTTTGCCTTTGCTGAAGGTTCAAACGATCGAAGCCCTTCATTTAAAATAGTTTTACCACAAATACTTTTATGTTCCAATTCTTTAAAAGGATGAAGAAGATAAGCTGTTTTCCGGATCATCCCACGCAGCTTGTTGATTTGTGAACTGTTTTCCCTGTCATACTGATCTTCTTTGCTTGTATTCGGTATCAATTTTTGCTTAAGCTAAAATATAAAAAAAATAACTTTTAGGCTAATGAGATCGAGGTCCTGTGCAAAGCGGTGGTCACAATGAAGATCACCTCAGAAAATAGCAAAGTTTATCGTTATCCGAATAAAGTAGTGGAGCAAAAGAAATTTCGCACAATCGGAACCCAAAAAGGACCACCGCATATTGTAAAAGCTCAGGCTGCTCATCCCGAAGTGCACAATACGCCAAAGAAGATAATGCCAACAAGACGCGTACACAATCTTCCGGGGAAAAGAACAACATCCCCCTCAGAGCCCAAAAAGGAACCAAAAGCTAAGAAAAAGGCCAAAGGAGAGACCGTAAAATCGACCAAAAAAGACCCGAAAGTAAAGAAAGTCAAAAGTAAATGTGCAGAAAAATCGTGTAGCATTGAATATAAATCGGAAAAGGATTTACAATTTAGGAAAGAAAAAGGAATAAAAAAAACTGTTTGGATAGGGTGCGACAACGATGAGTGTGACTACTGGGCACATGCCAGCTGTGCAGGTTTGGTTTTACAACCCAAAAAGGCTGCAAGAGACCATGCCTTTAAATGTATCTTGCATCGTTAAATTATTATACTTGTAGGTGTTTATACGAAAAGATATGGTATATATATATTATAGAGTTTATATTTTGAAAAACGAAAACAACCTTCTTTTGTTTAAAACGAAAACTTGTAAATAGTTTAAAACCGAAAAATAGTTTATTTTGTGTAAAAAGAAAGTTCTTATATTTTTACCTACCTCGTTTAATTGATCTAGATTTCTAAACACGCGCAGCCAATGTTGCTTTTTTGGGATACCTGCCATCTTCAGCCAAGACTTAGAATCTTTATTCACTTCCTCGAGAAGTGCATCAGCTCCTTGAGATTTTCCAATGTTGCCGGTACGTGAGCCTGATATGTATTTACTCTTGATAGAGCTTAGTTCAGATGGCATCAACACATTATCAAGACTATCTAAATGGACGATATTTCGATAGATTGGATGATTTCTGCCAAAAAAGAGCTGTGAAACATTCACTCTAGCATCTGAGACTAGTTGGGCATTAGAATTTCTTACACCTACTCTATACATCATTAAAGAAAACAAGTAACTTAAGGTCATGGATTGAATGTAACAATAATTGGGATCTTTGACGTTTTCTGCCCATTTCCAATAACCACTAGCGGATGGCATTGTTTCACTTTCAATATTCTTTAGATAGGGTATCACCAGCTCTAACGAAAGGCTTAAGAACATTATCTCCAGAAAGTGCCAGGTTTTGTGATGGTCTGAGCCTTTATGAAGATAATTTTGCTGCTTTGGTGATTTGAATCCAAGCTGAGATCCAAACTCTTTGGCAAAAACTTCCCAATTTAGCTTCAAAAAAGATCTAGCTCCGTTCATTTCAAAATGCAACAATCCAAAAGATGGTACTATCCAATCAAATTCGCGCTTAGGGTCAGCTTTACCCAAAATGTAGCATTTGTGCTCATGGAAAGATTCTAGCATATAAAAGCAATCCAAACACGAAGAACAGTGCCATACATTCTGAATCAGGTCACGCAGGGTGGTGTAGGGTAACCCGTCGCATTCGATGAAAAGCCACTTTCGCTTTCCGTTAGGAACATAATGCAAAACTCCAGCTCTCCGTCCAATGTTTCTCAGAACTTTTATGATATTCACATAGCTGTTAGGGTTGACGAAATCTGGTTCCCCAACATGACATTCAAACTTTGTGTCCATAAACTCTACTTCATTAAAAGTATCATATGGTTTCATCAGAATTTCTGTTTCAATCAATTTATCTGTCGATTTTTTTTCAAGTTTCCCACCACATTCATTACACGACCTGCCATTTAGAGCATTTTTTGCATCGCACTTAACACAAACTTTTTCATTTTCTGCAGAACACATTACATCAGCTATTTTATCAACGTAGTCGCGTTTGTCTTTACCTAATTGCGTGAAAACAAGATTGATGCAATCTCCTAAAAATTTATCTCTTAGTTCACGGAAATTGTCACTTTGTTTTGTCAGTCGTGCTAGTAATTCATTTTTTTCTTCTTCGTCTACTTTTTTCCACATCCAGTTTTCTGGTTTACATTCATCCTTGCTTTGAATTTTACTTTTTGGATCAAAAACTATGTTTAAATGGCTTGTCATTACTATTGTCGGTACAGTATTATCTCCTTTGATAAGATACGTTTTCCCAACTTTCTGGTTGTTGTCAAATGTTGCTTTAGCAAGCCCATCTGGGAAATTGATTTCATCACTGCTTTGCTCATTTAACCATTTTTGAATGTACGAGTATGATCCACCCGGTATTCGACTCGCCATAAAATTCGAGAAAGTTTTACAATTTGTTAGTTGATAGCACATTAAACTTTCAATAAAGTGGTTAGTCAGAACAAGTTTTGGATTTCGACAAAAGTAAATCAGTTCAACGATTTTTTCGATTATATTAACTTTTTTTTCACTAGCTTGATTAACGTCTACGTTACATATATTGCTGACAAGGTTGATCAGTTCAGGTGGACGTTCTGACAGCCATCTATTTGCATTATGGCTAAGTAAGTCACTAATGTTTCTTTTAGAACCTTTACGGAATAACGACAAAATATCACTCCGGATTGCATCTTTAATCTCATTACCAATATCAAAGGCCTTGACCAAAAGACTGTCGTCATCTTCATTTTCGCTTTCCAACGCCTCTTCACAATCGTTACTCGTTGAAGCTTCCGTTGAAGCCTGACTCAAACACTCTTGGCATATGTTTGTGGTTGACTTGTTAATTACATTCCTTCCAATCAAGTCATTGTAAACGGAGCTTGTTATTTTTTTCCTTTTCTTCAAATCAAATTTTGGAGAGTCGTCATTTGCGGAGACATGAATCATTGAACCACATTTTTCCTTGAAGCGACCTGTATGGTCCCTTTTTCTATTTTGCTCAGGATTTAACCGAGTGCTGCGCCGTCTACTTTTATCTATAATGTCATTATCGTTTATATTCATTTTTCAAATCTAAAGAAAAAAGTATGAGAGAATAAAGAAAACTTGACTCGTCAAACAGACCGAATAGCGTTTACGATTACGGACTTAAGGAATTGGAAGAATCGAGAGCATAACAAGCAAAGCGACTAATTCTTAAAACAACAATGCAGTATCTTAAAAACACAAAATCTTATATACGTGAAATAGATTAACAATAACAAGTGAAACATTAGAATATGAAATATTAATATACTATCTCACAATTGTTTTCATAACTAGGGCAAATTTTTAGGTACATCTGACCCATTCGGTTCCACCATTTTCATTTATCTTTTTGATCAATTTCGGTAATTCATGCTTTACCCTTTCAAAAGTTGAGTCGTAACAGTACAGTTTGTATCGACAATGAATTATTCCACCACCACCTCTCTGATTTAATCCTTTAAGTCCATTTTTGTTCTTTAGGAATGGTTGGCTTACCGGGGGTCTTCGACTTATGGTTGGGTCTTGCAAAGAAATACACTTTATTTCTTTTACAAGAGCCTGAGCCAGCAAGTTCCTAAAAACACCACATAAATTAGCTGGAACGCGACCAACAGCTTTTCCAGCGTTGGTTCTAACTGTTTGTTCTTCATCTTTTCCTTTTGCTTCTCGGACAACAACATCTAGTAACTCAGTTGGGATATCGTTTACTTGAGGCATTCTTACCATCATCGCTGTGTGGTCATACGCATTGTTGTTGTCTTTTTCAACAGCCATCTCAATTTTATTATGAGTTCTTCTTTTAAAATGATGGTACCCCTTTATACATGAAGATTCTACACTTAATACTTTCATGATGTATTATTTAACAATTTGATTTCTGTTCTTTGGAAACAAAATGGAGGTAGTATCGATGACAGCAAGTTACGAAGTTATTCTCTTAATAGAAAAGGTCAATGGTCACACTAGCTACTCAGAACTTCAATCGTGAAGGTAGTATAGCGTCTAATTCAGGGTGAAAGCATGACATTACTACAACAAAGGGGTATAGATATTAAAATTGTTTCCCGTTCAAGTAACAAAGATGTTACCCGATTTGGCAACAGCGCGCGGTATAAAAACTGTGTTTCCCGATCGGGTAACATGGACCGAAATGGCAACTGTTGCCGTTTCGGGAAAAATCCCGTACTGTTTTATGACACGTGCAATAAAAAAGTTTAATCACTACCACGTTAATACACCGGGGCTCTGTTTGAATTTTAGACGTTGTTTTCCCTGAAAACCTTTCAAAAATAGTGTTGCTTATTACCCGCGATGTGTTAAAAATTGATAGAAACGCACAGAAACGAGGCAACTAATCATAAAGGATCAACCTCGATTCCATCCAGAGCGAACCGTCGGTGACGGTATTATTTTAAGAATTTTTTCATGAGTATTTAAGATTTTAATTTTTGAACTTTAAAAAGACTTCGAATAGGAACGTTATCCCCCTACTTAAAAGAACACCTTTTCAGTATTTTTCACAAATGCTATTTTAGATAGCGAAATTAAAATTGCCTGTTTTTTCAGTACATGTCGTTAATGCCGTTACAAGATACTCAAGGGTATCTTGTAAAAGTACTGTTATAGGTATAAATAAGGATTTCCAATCATTCTATATTCCGTATATTCATACCGTAAACATTCAATTTCAGAGTACAACTTACGATCAGTCCGAAAAAAGAAATTATTTTCGAACTCTTGGTTTACTGAATCCATATTAGGTAAATATTCGATTTATTTGCATTTATACTTATTATTTCCTATAAATTGACCTGCGTCCGTTTGTCCGTCTATCCGTCTGTTCAGCATTTTTCTCGAAATCTGGTCATAGAACCGTCCTGATTGTTTGCACAGTGTTAGCTGACTATAAAACCCCAGACAGTGACGGAGCAAGATTTTTCAAAAAAAAAACTTTTTCTTTCTTATTTATTGAAATTTTCAAATTTTAGATGTTTTTTATAAGCACATTTTGTTAAAATAAATCAAATGATTGTCTAGAGAGCCTGGGGTTTGGCTGAAATTAGATATTTTTTATCCTACTTGGAGGGTAAATATTTCTAGAATATATTTTTTCCTGAGAGACTGGGTTCCTATTCCAAAATGGGCCAAAATTCTATCTTTTGCAACGTCAAACAAAACATTACTATAACACTTTTTCTTATCATGGTTCCTTAAAGCAAGCTTTTCAGTAATTTTCAGGAAGGTCCAATCAGGTCGCATTTGTATTAATTTTCACTGTACAGTGTAGTGTGCTCATGATAATTGACATAAATAGTTACATTCTTATATTTTTCAGACGACGATGATGACGAGGATTTCACAACACAAGACTACGACAACCATTTTTCGAAAGTGAAAAAACTGCACGAATCTAGCATTAAACACCAAGCTAAATGCAATCGCAGAATGGTTGAACGTCATGCTGCAAAATTTAGCTCTAAGGTCTACGCAGTTGGTGATGAAGTACTGGTCAAAAACCCACTCCTAAAAAATTGTCATGGAAAACTTCCTTTAAAAGAACCTAGAGCTTTCAAAGGAAGGATAACAGAGTTGAAAGGGAAAAACTACAAGGTGATATACGAAACCGACTGTGGTGAGCAAGCCAGTGATTTGTTTCCCATCGCGGATATCACAAGCACGACACGAGAAGAAGACAATTACCGGCTGCGAACTAACCAGATTTCCGCTAATGTTATACCAGGAACTTCAAACACAGTGTCTTCCCATCCGGCAGCGTCAAACAAGGTGAATAACAATGAGAAGGAGGCCGATGATGATATTCGCTACCGAGAAGCAATTGAACGTTTGGAGGAAAGTCTTGCCTCTTTTGATATGCAGCCTGTTGAGACCCTGGGTGATGGAAATTGTTTTTTTCGGGCTGTGTCGAGAATGATGTACGCAAGCGACGAGCACCACCTCCTAATCCGCAAACAAGCTTTGGAAAAGATGGATGATTACCCAGAGGATTACGTTGATGTCATCGAAAACAATCTATCCTTCAACCAGTACACAGAAACGATGGCAAATTCTGGAGAATGGGCAGATGCAGCGATCATTCGTGCAACTGCTGATACCTTGCAAGTCGAAATTCATGTAGTAAGTTCATCCATGGACTACATTGCAACATTCACGCCAGATCACTATACTCACACAATTTTTCTCGGACACGTCATGAATGTCCACTACGTGTCAACAACAAGTACCAGGCAACCCCAAACTATACCCTATGGTGGCGTCACAAGTGATGGAGTTAGCCTGCAAAACACTTTGGCAATGGATGTAACCCTAACTTGGTTATTCAACTTTTTGAAGACAAACTCTGAGTTTTGTAAAAGAATCCAAGATTCGAAAGGAGCTATACCGGGCAAGGTTATTAAAAGTTTCAACCAATTCCGACTCGGGCGATCACCGGAAGCAAAAAGAATGTGGTTAGAGCTTTTGAAGGGTAGGAAATTTCCTTTGACAACTTCTTCTGTCAATGCCGATCATGTAACCAACGTTACCTGCCTCCGTCCGTTCCTTGAAATGCATGGTGTCAATTCTTTCACTTTTCGAACATCGTATGGCCAATGTAGCACTTCAGATTGTAAATGGAGAATTCCCGAAAGTGCAGAAAAAGAGCTCAATATAACTTCCATCGACCATATCAAGAACTTTCACTTACTGGACAGGGAGAGATGTCCGTCTTGTGCTGGTCATTTTGATGCAGAGAATAGATTGACTGTTGCCTCGCCGTTTTTAATGATATTTGGTGATGGGAACTCGATGAAAGATTTCCCTGAATCTGTGTCATTAAAACATGGCGACAGATCACATGTTTATAATCTGCATTTCATCAGCCTCAAAAGTGAAACGAAAAATCTCCATTATAGCTCCTTCATGAGGTACGGAAACACCCACTGGACATTTCTTGAAGTACTTTCATCTGGAAACCCTGTCAAAAACATTTTAACTTTGCCAAACGATACGGAGCAACAAATCTCTTTGGTTATCTATATTTGCTTTGCATTGATCCAAGCATTTCTTCCGATCAACCAAAGACAAAGAAAACGTGTTCTTCCCGAAAAGGTTTCCCAAAAGCAATCTTTGAAACGGAGTAAATCTCAAAAGCCAACAGGGGTCGAAAAAAGTCTTGTTGAACGTGAGTATGTTCAACTCGTCCGTAGAAGAACTTTGGATATGTTTGTAGAATTCGACCGTCATACCCAACGTGTTCCAGGAAAAGGAAAAGCATACTTGAAGGCCCTAGAAAAAGATGTAAAAGAAAATGGTTTAAAGCGGCCGATTCATTTGTCCGTATGCAGAAACACCGGTCGATCCTATGTACACGATGGTAACCACCGAATGGCTGTTTTGAAAGATCTTAAAGTGGAGTGGATTCCAATTCGCTGTAATTATTTCTTCATCCGTCAAGATTCAGATATATTCCCTCACGTTCCCAACGAAAACGTTTCAAACTTCCCTGACCATCCAAAACCTAAGGATATGGGATTTGAATCAAGGACCTACAACCACTACCTTCAATCTCCTCCGATAGTGATCTTAATGACGACGAATAACTCAACCATTTATTACCATTTAATTGACAGTATCCTTTTCTCTCTCATGCTCCAGCATTGTAAATCAAGTGTAACTGTAATTGTCAATTAAATGAATTTTGTAAAGTTATTTACCACTCTAACAACTTTTATTGGTTCAGCGCTAGCGATCGGGCCTTTCAAAAGCAATCGTCTGTGGTTCTGTGTGTCGGTTCGTCCCGTTTTGCAAAAACCGCGCCTTCTTATTTTGTTGTTGTTTTAGATCTCGCGCCCTTTGCACCTTTGCACCTTTGCATTTATAGCTCAAAATGACAGATTAAGTGGACTGTTTTTTAGGTATCTTTTAGAGGTATTTCCAAGGTTAAGTGACCTACCGGACGTGCAGCCCTTAAAGGTAGGTTTTATTCGAGAATTTTTTTTGGTCCCAGGTGCAGCGCTGTTTAGGGAAATTTAGAAACATTTTTTTGCTAAAACTGGGGAAATTTTTTTATTTCTGGTTCTGCTCCAGTTGTCTTTTTGTACTTCTATTGGGTTTTAACGGGAATTGATTTTGATTTTGTCTTTGGGAATAGGTTTTAGGACTTTTTTAAATCGCTTTTACCTTTTACCTCACTAAATCAAGAAAAACTGAACTGAAAATCAGTCTTGCTCCTTTGGTCTTTGAACTCTTTATAGCATTTTGTATATTGTGTATTATGTGCACCAATTTTTTATCTATCCACATCTTTGCAGCTTTTATTTTTTTAAAGGTACTTTATAGTTTTATAGTTTAAACTTATTTTCAAAGTATTTTATCCAGGCGAAAAATAATATTTTAGTAATTAGCTCCCCGCTTGTGTTGATGGAGGAAAATTAATGCTCCATCTTTATTTTCATTTAATTGCCCTTGCTTTTTTGTTTTAATTTTAAGTCCCTTGTGCATATTATGTCTTACGTTTTATCTGTCTGTTAGTTTTCATGTGCCTCATGAGTCTTCCTTTGTTTAGCGTTCCCTTTGATTTGTTTTAAGTTTCATAGCGTATTCCCAAATGTTTTTTATATAACATTTGTAATTCCTCCTCTTGGGAAGTTTGGTTATGTTTATAAAATGTAAATATTGTATATTAAACTAGTTCAACACTGAGAGACGTGAAGAGTGTCCTGAGTGTGTGAAGTGTGTTGTGTCAAACTTAATTTTAAGTTCGACTTTGTCATTTTTGTCTCAGTTTGTTTAAGTTCAAGAAGTATATCGTTGTGTTTTACATTTTCTGTTGTCAATTTTCTGTTTCTTTTCTGTTCCTTAAGGTTTGTTTTTCGATCCTTTCACATTCACAGCTTGTTTTAGGGCAATCATTTGGATATTAAATCAATCTTGGAATAACTGCTTGGTTAGTGCTTTAAGTCGTTTAAGTTTGGTTTGGCGGTTTGGCGTCCAAAATTGCTGAACCAAATTTAAAGCAAATCTAAATCCGACGCTGGAATTGGAATTAATCAAACTATTGATTATATTTAAATCAATATCACTAAAAATAACTTTTTATCATTTTCCATATTCGTCTTATTCTTAGTGCTTTAAGTTTGGTTTGGCGTCCAAATTGCTGAACCAAAATTAAAGCAAATCTAAATCCGACGCTGGAATTGGAATTAATCAAACTATTGATTATATTTAAATCAATATCACTAAAA
>JAUJPO010043810.1:0-17222 GCA_032270745.1 Tiaropsis multicirrata
TGTGAGATGCATTCGTGGATCAAGAGGTAGAGTGCGACTCCCTCAAGATGAAATTTAATTAGTATTTATGTATGTGAATGAGTTGATATTATAAACGTATATTATCCCTATAATTGTAATACATCTAACATTTTGTGGAAATCTGTATAATTATTTTAGATCCCAACGAAAATGCTTTTGGGTTAAAAAAAAAAAGAAGTTTAAAGCCGTAAAAGGCTGTTAAGAAAAAAACTAAGCGGCGGTAAAGTTTGGAACAAATGACTTCCTAAAAATCCGAAATTAATTTTCTCCACGCGACCGCTTGTTTTTCCGCCTTTTACTATTTTTTGAACTCGAAATATTGTCGTGGACGATAGAATCGTGTCTAGGACAAACCTTAAAAAATCCGCCATTTTGATGACGTCATAGAGGTAGAAAAACTTGAATATCTTTAAGTAATAATTTTTTCTTCAAATTTATACCAAAGTTCGGTATCAATAAAGAGATTTGAAAAATCCAAAATAAAATTTAAACAAATGATGACGTCAGCTAAAATTGCAAAAAAAATATTTTCTAATATATGTGCTCGAAATTTGAGACCTGTTAGCATGTTTGTACATAAAGTTATTCTTTTTTCTATCAACGACGTCATCAAAATGGCGAACTTTTTAAGGTTTTTCCCCTCAATTTTCAAGTTTTATGCATTTTGTACCATCAGCCTAGGCAGAGCCATCACTCAAAACAAAGATATGCTTCGTTTAAGCCCAAAAATAACGATGGTTATATGGAAAATAAAGTTCATGCTAATTTAAAAAAGACGTAAAAAAACCTTCCTTACGGTGGTTGAGTTCTAATTTCTACAGTGCATCTGCAGGTACCTGGGCTTTTTCAGAACCCGAAAACCTACCCTTAAGGGCCGCACGTACAGTAGGTCACTTACTTTGAGTCTCCCCACCCGGGGTTTTGAGCCGAACTTACGGTAGTTTTGAATTCGAATGTGCCACCCTACAGGGAAAGAATGCATGCAATTTAAATAAAGCATAATAGAAGAAATGTTGATTACCCATTTGGTTCAACATCTTTAAATCCAGATGTTGCTTCCAGTTTGCAAATTAATAGTAGCACAAACAACACAAGCATTTTAGAATCTCATTTCAAAACTTTCAAAATACAATAATATATCAAGGCTTTTTCCAAAAATAAGTAGGACTGTTAGTAAAACATTTATACAAGTACACTTTTTCTCATTGGCTCTCTCAACCATCAATTTATTTTACACACAATGTTTATGATGACAGGATGATATTCTCGTCATATTGTTTTCTTTATGTAAATGATAACTTTTTAGATATTAAGAGGGTAGCTTTGACAACAAGAGGAGCCTTTTGAAGTGATTTATTTATAAGAACCATTTTAATTTGTACAAGGTCAAAGTAAGACATGTGAAGAACAAACGCTGTTCTATTCAAACCAGAACAATGGATTTAATTTAATATAAGATCTTGTTTTCGAAGTATGGACTTATTTCTCAAAATAGACGATAACTCAGTTGAGATTATAACTATAACTTACGCATTTGCTCAATTGTCTTTAACTTAAGTGGAGAGACTATGACACGATTTCTTTGATTTCATTTGTACCATTTGAATTATAATTAATTTCTTTTTCGCAATGAATTTAGTATACTATTTTACATCTCATGTAAATATAATAGATCTATATAGTTTTTCAAATAAAAAAAATATTTTAAAATATAGTATATCGAAGTATTTCACTAAATAAAAATTTGATGTAAAACGAAAATTCTATTCTTTTTAGTATAACAATTTAACTAAATAATGGGGTACTTATTTGGGTAGTTTTACTAACTTTCGAAACGTAGGTATATTCAAATGTTCAGTGTAAAATTTTGTTTTTCAATCTCTACCAATAAATCAATAAAAATCTTTAAAGAATTCGAAAAGAATCTCGCTTAAAAAACACCGGTGGGACGCTCTGAAAACCCCACTGAAATATGGGTCCGTGTAAATCAAGGTATAGTCGAAGCTCCAATTGGCGGACACCCTAAAAGGCAGACAGCTCTGCTTAGCGGACAGATTTTATTAACCCGAATTTAGAACTTTTATTACCAAACGTTCCAAAACGTGGACAGCTCCAATTAGCGGACACCAAACCGAATTCCCGATTATGTTCACTAATTAGAGCTTCGAATGTATATAAATTCGTTCCCATTGGAAATAAGCCCATTTCAAAGAACGATCAATTTTTATTACCTCTCTTTTTATATTTTTATATATATCCTCACTTTGATAAAAAGTTTTTGACTGGCGTCAATGAGACAGTGATGTTAAGCAGATAGATACTGACGATTTTGTATAAATATTTTATGTCTAAAATTGTGTTTCTATATAGCTAACTTGTTTCTCAGAGAAATACAGACTGCCCTGATATATGGCTCATCAACCTATACCGTTGCAACTTCTCTCCGTTACTTTGTGGTAGAAAAATTTCTTCTTGCTTAGGATATTTCCATTCAATAACATACATCAATAATGCCAGGTATAGGAATATAGCTGCTGATATCATAATCCTGTAACAGTACCCTTTATCGATTTGAGAAATTCTACATTCGTCTTTGATCCCAAGGAAAACTCTTAGTGTCTCTGTCACATGTTCGTCAAAATGTTTCTCAGCTTCTTGAAGGCCGTACGTTGCACTGACCACTAATTTAAAAAAAAGAATGAATGAATTTGTAAGTAATTTAATTTTGCAAATTTGAGTACGTTAAATTCTCCATGGTTGAAAAGTGACAAAATTTATAAACCTCTCCGATGAAATCATATTTTAAAATTCATATGTACCAGTAACTCTGAGATGAAAGGAACTTTGAATTTCCATAACCCAATCCAATAAAGAAATTTTTCGGTAATCTTTTCCGTATCAAAGGCCACGTGGGAAATCAATTTTTTTTTAAGCTTAACCGTTTCACTCGAATGCAAGTAGAAAGGTATATGTGTAAGAATACATGTAAAGAAAAATAATTTAACTTTAAAAAATGAAAAAGTCAAGAACATACCTACAGACGTTAAAGCCCAACAGGCACATAACGTTATTTCAACACATTCTGTACAACGTGCGAATAACATTCTGACGTTGAAGCAACTGTGTTTGGGCGTTGAAACAACTATGTTTGGGCGTTGAAACAACTATGTTTGGGCGTTGAAACAACTATGTTTGGGTGTTGAAACAACTATGTTTGGGCGTTGAAGCAACTATGTTTGGGTGTTGAAACAACTATGTTTGGGTGTAGAAGCAACTATGTTTGGGTGCGTTAAAACAACTTTGTTTGGGCGTTGAAGCAACTATGTTTGGGCGTTGAAACAACGTTCTGTGCCTACTGGGAAAAGCTTTACAATGGAAATGGCTAATTTTTAAGAATTCGTCAAAAAAGCTTAGGCAAGAATGTTTTAATAAAAAAGTATATCATGACCGGAAAACAAAATCAATCTAACCTGCAAGAGCAAGACATCCCAATGTAATGTAGGTGACTGATGCTTTTGCAAATCCTTGACTACAATAGGTTGTACTTGCAGCAAGAAGCAATGCAAATGTATTGAACACGATCGCTAACACCACCAATTTCTTTGTATCGTCCATAGCTAAAAGGTAGAGTATTCAAGAATAATCTAAGTAAGATATGAGAGCTATTGGTACAATATGCAAAAAAACCACCCTCAAAAGCATTTAATTCGGGTTTACTGTGTGTTTTTGGTGCTGAGTCTCTGCTATTTTAAACTAGACATAGCTTACACTAAATACCACCTTCTTCAATCTTTTAAAGAATACAAATAATAGAAAATACTAATTCCGTTATAAATTTGATATGATGAAAACCCTATATCTAGATATCTTTTATCAGAATTGTATTTCAAGGACCATTCAATATTAGCAAAAATTTCAAACTTTTCAAGATCTGGAAAATATTGAACGATGAAAGAAATTATGACAATTAGCTGGAAATCATATCGTGTTGTGATTTCAGCGGCCCTGAAAAACTATATATTTCAAAATGTTTTTAGAAATTCTAAAATGTCAAAAACGACAAAGCAAATATTGATAACAAACTATTCATCTATTATCAGAACTTCCACTATAGACCATCAGTTAATCGCTTAAAATAGGGGGAAATTAATAGTTATTTATTTACAGATTTCTGGAAAAAGACAAAACAAAAGTATTTCTAAAGATTTCTGATATCAAACTTACAGTAAGTATTTTTTCAAGACCATCGAAGTAAATTTAAAAATTGACATTGTTTGACCCTGTCAATAAATACACCAGACCATAGGTAAGGTATTAAGAAAAACAGGAGTTGAATATAATTAATCATCTTTTTAATTATTCTGTAAAATAACAAATCCTAACTTCTAATTTATGAAAATAAGATTTTCTTATTCCTGCGAAATTGATACAATATTAAATTTTATTCCTCAAGACTTATGTGTCTCAAAACAATTTTTAGAAGGAGAAAGTGCCATTAATGAGCGTGATTTGACTGGCTTTTTGGAGGAAAATATTTTAAATGGTCGGTATGACCTTGAAAAAAATTATTTAAATATTTTCTTTATTTCATCAAGGATTCCAATATCAGTAAACCTTTCTTGAGGGATAAAGTTTTCTTACATCTTGTTCGTAAAAAATGAACGTTTTTGTATCGGTATTTCCAACACACTAAAATGAGCCAATGAAATTGCAACTGTCAACAAGAGAGTCAATTAAAAATGCGCGATACACTAGGATATGAGCATATACCACAATGTTGACAGGAAGTTCAGAATTAAATAATGGCATACAACCAAACATTTATAAGAAGTTTTGTTGTGTTAAACTCCCCTCGTCTCCTGCTCCAATTTATAAGAAAATCGTTAATCAATCTGAGATTGCTCGTTCCAGTTCACGTTTATTCCAGGTATTTAGCATAATCAAATCAGTCCAAATCATTATTCCGTACTGCACTGCATATAAACTTCTTTCTTTACATGTTAGAATTCAGATGCTTTGTTTTTATTTTATCATCCAGATAGCAGTCTCTTTACACTTTCGTTTTCACTGTTTTTTTCCCAAGTAAATCTAACGGACCTTATAAACTACGGAATGAAAAACATACGGAAACCAAAAAGTGACAAAAAAAACACAAAAAGAAAACAGCAAAAAAGTTTAACAATTCTCTCACTCCTCGTGAAGCTATTACGCCACTTACGCTCGCTGCGCTCGCTACAGTGGCAAACAGTCTTATTTATTCATTTATCTTACTTATTGCCCTGATTGTCCCTGGCTCAGCTAACGGTATTGCGAACGATATTGAGAGTCTCAATTGCGGTTTCAAACCATTACTTTGTTTAGGAAACGAAATCTAGTCGCTATTGTGAAATGCATATTTAATACCTTGCTAAGCTTGTATGCAATTAATTTTACATTGGCTTTGTCAAACCTAAAGCCTTTTGTCAAGGATTTGTAATCAGTTATCAAGGTTTTTGATTAAAAGAATTAATGGGCTTTGTATGTTTTTATTAACATACTTGAATTTCTCTAAAAGAAAACTTAAAGTAAGGCAAAGAAAAAAAACCGCAAACAAGATTTTTAAATCATGTGTTTATGATGTAAGTGACACAACTTTTTTCTAGTGTAAAAATGCAACGATATAGCGCGTACTCTGTTTTAGAATTCATGCTAGAACGCCATACCCATAGTGGTTCTCCAGCAGACACAGAATGATGTTATTTGGACGTTGTTATACTGTTGGGATAGCGTTATGTGTCTGCTTGGTGCTGAGAAATGATTATGTAACTTGTTAAAACCCATGTCTCTGTGCCGCAGTGGGTACCAAAACTTACTCAAACCCACTGGGTTATGGGTGCAAATGGTATTGTGTTTTTCTAGCGAAATCATAAGAATCATATTTTCAGTGGGATTTGACCCACATGTTTTACCACACTGGGAATGAAAGAACACTGATCTAATTTTAACATGCCGGTGACCATTGTATCTACTGGGGCAAAGATTAGGCATTTTTTGAACCAGTTACAGACACAGGGGTGTTTTTGAATGAATTAAAAAACAAGGTACTTACGGGTAGTTCCTGGTATATGAAAAGAAGCAATATCCTTGCAAGTAACGGTTCCATTCCTGATGCAGATGTCTTTTACGCCAAACACAATACGTCGTTCGACTTCAAAAGTACTGTTCTTAGAGTCACAGATTAGTGTCACCGTAAACCAGTCTTGAATCGTCGACACAATGACAAAAAGTATTAATGTCACCAGCAACAGTATCAATATACATTTATAACTGTGTCTTCTAAGCCCTCGAAAACTTTTCGTAAATGTCAACTTGTTGTTTTGTTGTTCAAAGTATGCCATATTTTTTTGCAGTTCAAGTCGTCGTGGTCCATCCCCTTTCTTCAAAATAGTAACATTCCTTTATTATCGACAGTTTGACATTGAAGTCAACGAGCAATCGCTTTAAATAAATACCCTGTTTTCTTGTGAAAATGTGTTTGTAATTAGTGTAGGATCTCTTTTTCTACTAGCGTCCAATAATTCTAAAAGTTAACCGTCTTATAAGGATTTATATTTATGTTTATGAATGACAATCAACGAAAAACGAAAAAAATCGTTTTATAAGCGTCTTAGACAAGAGAATTCAAAAGTTGATTAATTTGCTCTCTCATATCTTTCCTCTATATACAGATATGGCTAAAAATCTAAAAGATATATGTCTTTTTCAATCTTAGTTTCTTTTATCAAAACACAGTTTGTCTTTTGCGTACGGATGTCTTGATCAAAAAACAGATTTGCAAAGGGATGACTGAGGGAACTGTGTTTATGTTCTCATTAATCAAAATATTGAACAAATAAAACGCGAACAAAACCTCTACAAAATCGAGCTCTAACGAATAAAAAGCTAAATAAATTGAGCGCTAAAGTTTTATAATGTTCGTAATTTGTAACCTCTTTTGAAAACATATTTTGTTGTCTTACTTTTTAGCAAGTAATTCGAGATCCCATTTTTGTATCTGATGTTTGTCGAGGATTTATTAACATGTCCAATTGTCCTGTAAGAAGAGGATAATAATGGACTGGAAACAGCACAAAAAATCGTCCTTTTCTATTCACGTTACATCGCCTGGGAGACACTGACCTTGACTGCCGATAGGGATGCGTGCCGTTCGTAGATCGAAAAGTAGGACCTATACCAGAGACAAGTTTTTGGCAAATTTACCTGGTTTTTTACCCTTTCGGAGACTAAGAGGCAAAATTTGTTCGTATTTTTTGGAATTATCTGCTAAGAAGAAACCGACCCTATCAAAGTAAACTTTTTGAACCCTTCAAAGAATTTGGAGCTTCAAAAAAGTACCCTGACTAACAGCACATCCCTGGTACCCGATTTTACCTAGGTGCCTCCCCCGGGTTATTTTCTGATAATTGACTCACCGGGTATGTTTTCCCATGGAGGTAAAAAAAATACATGGAGACCCAATGCATATTATACCATTGTATCTAATCATTGGAAGCAAATTGCTCGGTTGCTTTGGGATAAATCAATTAATCAGGCATGCACTCATGGGAATATTAAATTTCAACCTCTTGAATAAGAAAATTCTATACACTTTTAATCGTTGCATTGAAAGATAACATATTTATTAATCAAAAATGAGACGAATTTGCAAAAACGAGCACCTAATAACCGTTACATATAAAAAATTGAAAACAGCCGGTACTTTAGACATTTAGATATTTGCGAGATATTTCATTCGACTTAAAAACGACGGTATGTGCAGCCAAAAGTTGGACCTTTAAATTTGACAATACATTACAATACAGTGCAAATTTTGTCGAAAAACCGACCCTTACAGTGCATTTTTCTATCATTTTTCCCCGATCTTAACAATGAATTTCAAATCTGTTTCAAATTTTCGTACCCTTACAGTGCACCTGGGTTTTGTCAAAACCTTGAAAAACTACTCGCACATAAATTAGGTCGGACCATATGAGTGTCCCCTGGCATTTAACACATGCGCTAATTGTCTGGTTTTGCCTTTTCCGACTTGTCTTCACTGACAACAACAACATTGACTTGGCCTCCAGATGGTTGTGGTTGTGTTTCTGCACGGTTACTTTGACTTTGACAATCACTACAAAACATTGGCCATAGTTTGATAATTACGACAGAGAAAACGGCAAAAAACACTCCGAGCCAGCCAAGACCATATGCCCATCCTAGCTCGACTCCGGGACTAGACTTCACTGAAACTTCATACATCGATGCAAATATAGAGAGGCCGGCTACACCACAGAAAACCGTAATGGATTGTACGAGTGTCAGGTGCTTGACTTCGATTTGGATAAGTTTGAGCAACGTTGGCTTGAGATGTAATACAGCAAAGACAACTGCACAAAGGCTTGAAATAAAAGCTAAGCTCATGAAAGCTTGAGTAGCTTTGTAAAATATAAGTGGTCCCGACTTTTGTTTCAGTTTTGCCGTCCGCTAGAGAGTTGCATTTCTTTGCGACCGATGTTTCACGACAACTAACCCACAGCCCCGTTGACATTGTACTAGTTGAGTCAGTTTGCTTGTACCATTCTGGAACTGCCAAACTTATTATCATACAGAGAAAGGCACATATTGCGAGTATCAAAACAGCAACTTTTAAGCCGTTCATTCCTGAAACAAACAAAGAAAAATGAAAATAAACTTATGCGGGTTACAGTACCATCAATTGGACCTTTTCGGACAATCACGGCCAAAATTTCAATTGTTTATATGAATATTTGTCTGGTCATGGATTTAAATATTTCGGGTTTGTAAATTAACTCTTTCTGTGTCGACTTCAGTATATATTTGTCATTGCTAAAAATGTTAGCTTGGATGCCCAGTATATTTTAGTTTCGTAAATTTCAGTTGCATAATCTTTTTAAGGTTTTAAGGTTTACCTCTTTCAGTGCAATATACAAATTAGAAAGTTTGCCTCACTAATGAAAAGACCTTAAATCGTCATTTTTTATTTAATATAAAAAAGGAAAATTTTATCATTTTTGAAGAAAATGCAGCTAAAAGCAAGTGAAAATTTCTATTAGAGGCTACAAGGTGAGGATAACACATCGTTCCGATGGGGACAATACTTGGCTGGGCGGTACTGAAATAACCCAGAGCGGCCGGGCAAAAGGTTTTTCCAAATTATGATGTGTAAAACTAAAGTCACCTCAAAAATTCTTGCTATCTTTCTCATTAAGTTTTGCTAATTTGTTTTGAGCTTTTGGAATAGGCGAAAACTACATGAAATTTTGAAATCTAAGATATACCTGCAAATCGTTTAGACGTTCTATCAACATTAAAGGGCGTCTTTTAGTATAGTAGATGTTTCCGTTTCCATTTGACCACCCTGTGTATCGATCACAAAATACCGCGTAAAAGAATGGCTTAGAGCCCCACATGCCCAACAGAAAACATTGTTTCTATACGATTTCCATCATCGAAAAAACTAATTTTTACAATAATTCACCTACCTATTTTTTTACGTTCTTGGCCAGTATACTTATTCGATGCTAGCTTTCCAAAAATATTATAAAAATGAGTCACATTTCGGATAGGAGCGGTTTTAAAAGAATAATCAATGCTGTTATCTCAGTTTGAACGGTTAAGTGATCAATTCCAGCTGAGATTTTTAATTTATTCGCAGTTATTTTTACTTTTTACTATTTAGTAATTTATTAAGAATATTTTTGAATGAGTTTATCATCTTTCAGCATTTGAGAATCGTTCACCGTGAACCTGACAGTTATCTATTTTGCTTTTCTAATATACAGGATGTCCGGAAAAAAGATAACTTTGCCTTTGATATGATAGCTTATGCACTACTTCCTGTCATGGACTATTTTTTTAAAATGTTTTTGGCAAACTTGTCTGATTTTGGACCCTGTCAGAGACTAGAAGGAAAAGATTCCCCCTGGTTTTTGGGAATAAGGCAAAACTCACTCTATCAGAGCAAATTTTTAGACTTTGACGATTTTGGGACCCTGTCAGAGACTTGACCCTGATTTGCAGCACGCCCCAGTACCCGATTTTGCCTAATTCAAGGGGCTAATTTTTTACCAGGTCTTAACTTTTGATTTAGTTGTCCCTTTTGCATGAAATTTGGGTACATATATCATTGTTGCTATAATAAGTAAGAAATGGCAATAAAATTATGATAACATGATGATGTGAGCAATGATATCAAAATTTAAAATATCATAAAAACTTTATATCTCAGGAGTTATCACCAAAAGTTTACCTATGGTATAAAAATAGCCTATTGGTACTAGGGGGGTATTTTTGTACCAAAGGTAAACTTTTGGAAATAGCTCTGAAATATAAATGCTATACAAACGAAATTTTGTGACTTTTCCAAACATAGCATCAATATAAAATACATTTCACACCATAAAAATTTTAACACTTTGAACATGATGTCATTTTTGACAAGCAGGTGTAATGAAAAATGACAAATATTTTTAATTTTTAAACTTTGCATATCATTTACATCGTAATTTTATGAATAATTTGAAGAATAAGAAAGTCATTTCCAAATATTAATTTCGTTTTCAGCGCCATTTTATTCAAAAAAGAACAACCAGGTCAAAAGTTTAGGCCTGGTATAAAATAGCCCCCTCTAGTTTTGAAGCGTCTCTAAAAGCCTAGCACGAATAGGGTTGAATTGCTGAATTTTGACTATTATTGGTGGGACAACAAATCACAAACCGATATACTTGGTTCCGTTTGACACAAGATTGTGATTGCGCTAATTTTACTTCATAAAAAAGAACAATTCAAATAAGGCAAAAAACGTGAGATAGAAATTGACACAAGATGAGTCTAGTTGACCCTTGATATATATATTCTGATTATCGAAAAATCATATACATGTTGTGGTGGAAAATATTGGGGTCACTCATAAACCTAACAGGCGGAATGGTATTTGTTTTATACCAGGGGCCCTGTATGTTACTCGGGCGGCTTGATAGGAAAAGTGCAAAGCTCACTTTGATTAGTATTTTGATGAATACTAGCATGAACAAATAACAAAATTTTTTACAAATGTTAGTGATTATGATTCAAGTGCGTTATGGCCAACAATGTAGAAATAATTACACATTACATATTAATTTACAATATTTATACAACCCAGGGGGTGGGGGGAGTAGACTCAAGGCAAGTGACCTACTCAAGGTTCCCGAAAAACTAGGATCACTGTAAAGGGTAGAGATCTGAATAATTAGAAATTCTTTTCAAAAACTGAGAAAGATTGGTCAAAAATTGCACTATAAGGTTCCGATTTCTAAAGCCAAATTTTTATCTGAAAGTACGGTAGTTCACCCCTCCCCTCCCCCCAGATATTTAACCCATACTCCAACATTTATGCTTCGGCGCCTCGTGGTTCTGCATCATTGATAACAACATTGACTTGTCCTCCTGATGGTTTGCTTTCTACATAAGCCGGTGGTTCAGAACTTTGTGGGGTCTGATGTGGCATAGATTGTGCTGGATCAGCCGATGGATATTCTTGGACTTGTGCACAATTGCATTGACATTGACATTCACCACAAAACATCGGCCATAGTTTGATAATCACGACAGAGAAAATGGCAAAAAACACTCCGAGCCAGCCAAGACCATATGCCCATCCTAGTTCGTCTCCTGGTGTACGCTTTAATGAATCTTCATACAGCGATGCAAATATAGAGAGGCCGGTTACACCAAAGAAAACTGTGATGGATTGTACAAGGACCAAATGTTTGACTTCAATTTGGGTAAGCTTGAGATGTAATGCAGCAAACACAACTCCAAAAAGACTGGAAATAACAGCTAAGCACATGCATGCTCGAGTAGCTTTATAATAGGTTAATCCTTTCAGCCGAAATGCATCTATGGAATCTAGGGATTTACAATCTTCATCTCTACCTTCTATTTCAGTACATTTACGCCACAACCCATATTTTGTGACAGAATTAAATGAAATAAATGCCTGGCCTGGCCTTTCCTTTAACCATTCTGGACCAGCCAAACTTATTATCAAGAAGAGACAGGCACATATTGCGAGTGTCAAAACAGCAACTTTAACACCTTCCATTCTATGGTAAAAAGATAAATACGCAAATAAATCAATATATCAAGAAAAAATAAACAGTAAAAGAAGTATATATACGAATTAGAAGTGGTTTGAACTTTTAATCATCATAAACGGGTGTAAGTATAACTTTAAAGGGGAAGACTACATCCGAGTTTGTAATATCGTTCAATATTTTGGCAAAAGACCGATATATCATTGAAAATTGTTAGTATTACCGGATAATCGTTTTTTTTATACTGTCATTTTCCGTTATTTTTCGACGAAATCCCGAAAAACCATTGAAAAGTCATGCCAAATATCTCATGATTCCGTTATCTCGGATGCCTTCCCTTTTTAAAAGTAAAACCATTTTAGATTATCACTTTTTGTTTAGCATCGGCCTGGAGGGTTCATTAAAAAAATCAGGTGAGTCTAATTAGGAACTTGTTATTGAGGTCAAAAGCAAATTCGACCCCAGGGCAAATTTTATCGATTTTTTAATTCTGCAATTTTCAAATTTATTAATAAAGATCCAAGCCTTGATATCGGCCTATAGAAATTACACGAAATCGTTCGATATATAGTTTTCAAGATTTACGCCAGTGCTTATCAAAATACACTCGAATCTACTTTTACTTTTAAGTCGGGCGGGCCAGGAGATCTATGAATGGTTTCTTTTAACCCTTTAACACCGCAGTACTTTTGAAAAAGGTGAAAAAAATTCAAATTTTTTTTACATAAAATTCAAACTTCAAATGACCGTTAAAGCTTGTAGCATGAAAGATGGACAAAGATTTTGGTACCATTAGAAATCCATTCTCATACTCTTTCTAAAAGGTTTATATGCCTTAAAATGAAGTGATTTTGAGTTATAGCTAAATGACTTGGGTGCGGTAAAACTACCTTTTCAGAAGGCCAAATGGCGTCTTTTGGGCTCTAAGGGTTGATCGTACTTATCAAAATGCACTTAATCTACTTCCACTTTTAATTCGGGTGGGTAGAGGCTCTGGGAATGGCTTCTTTAAAATCGTAGTTATCAAATTGCACGTGAATCTACTTTCACTCTTAAGTCGGGTGGGCCCATGCTTTTGGAATGGCTTCTTTAATCGCACTCATCAAAATACACTCTAATCTACTTTCACTTTCGAATCGGCTGGACAGGGGCTCTGGGGGAATGGCTTTTTTAATCGTACTTATCAAAATGCACTCGAATCTACTTTCACTTTTATTTTGAGTGGGCAGGAGACATTAAAGCTCCAACAACATGTTCGGTTCAAGGTCTTTACTTTAAGGTCCAAAAAAAAAAAACTACTTTAATGCAATGATCATTTTCCTACCTAGTTGTTTCTCCTTGCCAAAATAAACTTGGTCGATGTTACTTGCCCAGAATTATCATACAAATGAGTCAACCATCAGTCAGGAGTGGCTGCGTGTTTTTAATACTGATTGCGGCGGAAACAATTAATCTAAAATCCGATTAAATACCATATAATTAGTTAAGGCATAAAGTGTAGATTAACTATTCCTTTGTTAACTATTCTCCATGGTTCAAAAGAAGTCACCTGCAGGGTACGAAATTAATTCATATAGAATTAACAAGTTGATGAATAGCATATTTTACTATTCTTAACGTTCGGTTTAGTATGCTGATCTGGGTATCGTTATCATGCAGTATGTGTTTTTTAACTGCATTTTAAAATTTTCAATTACCAATCACGAGAAAATGAAAGTTTTTAACTTTACTACATATAAGGGAGGGGCGTACGGGGTCTTGATGTTTCGAAATACCGAAAGATTTTTCAAATATTTTCGCATTTCCGAAACCAAATTTTTTTGGGACAAAAAAATATAAATTCTCATGCTCACCGAATTTCCGAAGTGGAAATGGCTCTATCTTCGAAACCGAAGAGCTCTTAATTTTTTTAAAGCCGAACAATCTTCGACACGATTTCTGATATTCCGGACAAAAAAGGTCCATTTTCGTAATACCGAAATCCCGTACAACGCCCCCCCCTCCCCATTTAAGGCAGTAGACTTTTTATAGCTCTATCAGGTATTCTTACAGCCATATTATTGTATTTGAGCTAGCCTCCCCAGGTCACCTTAAACGGCTTAAATATTACTATTAAAGCGTCGTAAACTTTTCCTTCTTTTGATAATAGATAAAGTAGGATTTCATTATCATTAATTTCTTTTCAAAAACAATTATAATCCATTTGTTGAAATATTCATTAAAGTAAAACGCCAATTAATAGGTTTATACCGCCCTATACCACTGTAGAACACCCCGCACCCTCATAAGATATACATTTCACCTGGATATATATAAGCTTTTTTCACCTGGGCCCCAGTTTTTCTTGATACATTTTTGAATTGAATTGTTAAACTGTGCCCGGAGAGACACAACACAACCTTTTTTAAGCTTTTCTTTTTAGATTAAATGTACTGTAAGAGTTTACAGGGCTGGTCATAAGTTCTGTAGACTTTTAGAAATGTGCTCCTTCCTTCAAAGAATTGATGTAAATAACGTTTTCTACCAGATGCCAACAGGCTACTGTCGAAAGCATTGAGTGGAGTTAAAAGGGCAGTTATACTCTGTTTTTACTGATTTTCTGCAATTTTAAAAAAGTCTACAACCTTTGACCGTGTACCAGGGAAAAAAATACAATGGTACCGGCCCCTGTTTTCCTGATTTGATTATTCGCAAGTGACATCAAATTACAAGATTATCAAGGAGGTTCGAATTATACATTGGGTAAAAGTTTGTTTCGCTTGAGAAGTATTTTCCGCTTTTACCACCAATTTTTACTCTCCAGACACAGAGCGCCAGCTTGACATCAAAACAACATCTTTTAACGCCATACGGATGTGAAAACAACGTATCGGTGTTTACTAGGTACTCTTGCCAAAATATCTCAGTCAAAAGTATACGGAAAAACTTATTCACTACAAATGTTTATTTATTAAGGCCTTACGTGTTTCAAGAACAAACAAAACTATAGATCTTAAAACGAAGTTTGCATCTCTACATGTATCTGTTTGTAAATCTTGTACATAGCAGGCATCAATATAATTAGATATATATCAAAATGTTAATCGAAGTATTTATCATTCATTCTATTTTTTTACAAAGTGCTAATTGCCACCTACACGAAGAAGGTAATAGGTGGCACAGTATTCCAAGTGGACCAGTTTTACCAGACACTTTCAAAGTCAATTTTAATGAGACTTTATACTTCAAAGGAAACAAGCATATGACTACAGGTATTTCCATATTGTTTGTACATGCAATGTACAGTGCGGTAGACACGAAATGAATAATGATAATAGAAAGGCCCATATGTTTAGTATCAAAGGAGCGGTCGAACAGGCCCCCTTTGACCCTCCCAGTGGCTACGTTACTGATATATGCACTCCTTGACTATGTGTCCTAGTTGAATAAAATATGAAGTCAATAGGTCTTTTCATAAATTACGTCACGACCAACGACTGCCTCGTTTTTTATACAATTACCAATGTGGTTATGTCTCACGAGACTCAAAATGAAAAATTTATCAATGGAGTCAAGTTTTGATAAGCTCCCTTGGGATTCGGTTACCACAGCTCCCAATTCAAAACGAGGCAGTCGTTGGTCGTGACGTAATTTATGAAAAGGTCTATTAGATCTACTAAATCTATTAGATCCATCTATACTTCCAAATCAGTTTAAGATTTGAAGTAGACGGCCTCCCGTCTAACAAAACATAATCGTCTGAACTTTTTCATCATCTAACGCAAAAATCTTTATAATATATCAACACTCTTTTTTATAAGAACAATTTTGTATAAGAACATCTAGCCTGTGTTCCTGCGATTAGCTAGAAAACTTTCCCAAAAACTATGAAAAACTCACAATTTGGGAAAATTTTCCTAATGGAAGCTTAGACCGTGGGAAGCATCTTAGGCATATTTTTGAGGGTGGGAGGGGTAGCAAATTTGAGAAAATTGAATCAAAGTTAAGAACATTTGAGCCTCGGCCCGAAATTTTCTGGTTCTTATAAAAATAGAGTCTATTATATATATGTTTATTTTTTTACTGTAGTGTTTTTGTTGTTTTAAAAAGCTGGGATTATTTTTCTAATTCTCTTTTCCTTATCATCAAAACGTTAAATACGTCACAAATTTATTACAAAAGCAAAGTAACAGTGAATTCAATTCTACCAGAAAGAAGAAGAGCGAGTTCTAAGAGTTGCAAGTCAACCTTTGTTCCAGGGCGAACCGCCGGCGGCCGCGCACGGGGAAAAAAATGAGAAACAGAGGAGGCCAGAGGTCATCGTTTCTAAGCATAGTATAAGAAAGCTGCGGCTTTATATGTAAGTCTAAGTAAGTTAGTAAGTAAGTTTGCGACCGCAGTCAAGGGCGACCCTAAGACTTCCTTTTCGAATAGCTATCTACCGTAGGCCACTTCGTTTCACTGGATTTCTCCACTTACCCACGCTCTAATCCCTTAATGCTGAGTGCCAAGCAGGACAGCAGTTAGTACCAGTTTTCAAGTCTTTAGTGTGACCCAGCTGGTGGATGAACCCACAACCTTGGCAAATGGGAGGCGAACACTCTAACTACTAGGCCATCGTCTCTAACGTAGAAAGCTTATCTCCCTCTGGGTTGGGTGGTAGCGAGCAACGTCGTTTTTTGTTCCTTTTTTTTTGACGAAGTATTTTAAGAAATCCTAACGCTTAAAGAAATTCATAAAATCCAGTTTGGACAAATCAAACCTTATAAGTTGAACCTTTACGTTGAACAAATTGGCATGTTTCTTGCTTTGCGGTAGGCAACCAACATATTGGCCATTATTTATAATGAATCAATATTTCTAAACGGTTGCCACTTCTTTTTCTCAGAAGAAAACGTCCCCACAAACCGTACCAACATGTTGGACCACAAATCGGTTGAAAATGTTGGCCAACATTTGGGCGGTTTGCGTCCCACTTAAACATCCATGTATGTAAACATGTTGTGAAAAAGTATGACAATATACGTTTTTAAAAATTTCTTGTTAAAAGAAATTTTTCTTAAAACGATGCGCTTTCTGATTTTCCTCGTTTTCTCCAGTGCG
>JAUJPO010043821.1:0-17222 GCA_032270745.1 Tiaropsis multicirrata
CCTGTCCGTTCTTCAGAAGAAGTCCTTTGAAATTTTTGACATATTTGACCCCTGTGACCTTGAAAGTAGGTCAATGTCATTTTCGTTCTCAAACTTTGTCGGGCTCCTACCAATAAAGCTTTCAGCCAAATATCATGACTCTAGGCCTGTCCATTCTTCAGAAGAAGTTGTTTAAAGGAAAAGTTGACGGACGAGGACGGACGACGGACGACGGACGACGGACGCCGCACCATGACATAAGCTCACTTGCCCTTCGGGCAGGTGAGCTAAAAACAAAAAACAGATTCAATATGCTATTGATTATGATATGATCTTCCACCTTACAATGGAAAATACAATGTTTTATATCTTACGTGGAAACATGGTCTTCAGAAACTTGAATGGTATGTTTGGAGATTCACATGATTCCATAACCTCGAAACCGTAACAAATGCCTGAAAAATATAAATCACAAGAACTCCATTGATTGTATTATATTATATCTGTAAATTAAGGTTGAGAGTGCAAGCTGTCAACAATCCTGGTTATATGCATACATTGTAAGTTTTATTCATTATCTTAAAAGTGTTGAGAACATTTGTTGTTGTCCTCACGAATAAGAAAGGACCTGTATATCATAGAATATAACACAGTTTTGCTGTTGGTCAATACTTTTTAGGCTGTCAATATTTCATTTCTATTGTTACCAGTGTGAAATTAGCATGTGTATGGATATTGAGTGTGATTGTGTTTCTCTTGTATTGCATTTTCATTTAAAAATACAAACAAGAGGGCCAGAGAGCCTGTATCAATCACCTCAATATTTTCAAATTAACACAAAATTACTCCCTTCAGGGGGCTCAGAAACCCAAGGATCCATTCATTTCCACAATTTTGAATAAATACCCAACATTTGACTTGAGAATGATTCTAACGTAGTAGGATTGAATAGCTCAAATAGCTTTGAAGAAGCCTATAAAAGAACTGTGAAATTATTCATGATTTTCCACCCGAGGCAGAAAATTGTCAAAATTTACATTTAATTGTGAGGCCAAGAGGTAACATGTTAGCAGCTGTCAATGTACATCTTTTTTCCCCCCATTCAACTGGTGTGCACGAAATATTCATGCTTTCACATTAAGTCTCAATTTCTTTCTTGCAAATTTTATATAAAGGTAATTTCAAGGTAATTTCATAAAACTAACCGTGTGGGCAAAAGACTGTGAAGATCCCAGGAAGCAGGGTGGGATGTCTCGTCTTCTTCTTGGAACAGACTGCTCCCCGCTTCAGTTTGTCTGCCTGGTAACAGCCACGGTTCCGGTGGAGAGTGAGGCATGGGTAGAAGGCAAGAGGAGAAATGACAGAAGCCTCGCTGTATTCAGGTGTCTTATTAGAGAAGATGTTTTCAATGGTATTTGAAATGCTGGAGAGAATGTCTAATAAAATTTCAGATAGAGAGCCAATATCAGAAATAAAATAATAAAAGAAAGGTATTTGAAAAAGAATGTTTTTCATCAACTTTGGGTGATCCAGTAGGGATGTGTTTGGTCCCAAAGCCATGATTTCCCTCAGTAGTGGCAGAACACTGAAGTGAAATGTGGCACAAACTGATGAGCTTGATGATAGCACCTTCAACAACGCCTTATAGGTCTTTGGACATGACACTGTTGACTCTGTAAATATAAAATGATAGCATATGAATCTTTTCAATCTGTAACTTTTTCGAATGTTTCCTGGCTCATGACGGATTAATATATGCTTTTCATCAACAGTAATCCCATCATAGTTATATTTAGACAATTACATTAATTTAAAGAAATTCAATATCAAACAAGAATTCCACGGAAGTGGATGTGTCGCCTGCGAAGGAAGCTGGGAGATTACGAAGAAATAGATCATTTTTCATTTCAAGAAATATGTCAACATAGGTATAGTTGGGAATAGGTATGTGAGTTGACAATACTTTGTACGTTTTATACAGTGATAACATCAATGGATGGTATGTATAAAACTAAGGCCGTAACTCAAAATCAAAACAAAATATCAGAAATTTAAGCCTGGCTTGCCCTCGGCTAATCATTCATGTATAACGTATGCAAATTTCATAAATTGTTGTGAACGGATGAACCAAATTGTGTATAAAAATGGACAATATAATTAACCTTTTCAATGTAAAAGTTATATATTTTTAACTTCAACAGCAGATTATTGTCTGATATACATATATAATTGGTAATAATATATCAAACTTGAAGTTAGGTAACTTTTATTAGACATTACAAAAATGCCATGATTAGACTTTAGCGGAACCTTAATATCAGCATGCATTTACCTTCCAGATCTTTCCCAAAAGCACCACACAGAGGAACCAACTCTGGTTTATGTGTGGTCAAGTTTGTGATAAGGATGTTGAAGTCGTGCCGTGGTATCCCATCCTGCGCTGAGCTAAATTCTTTCAGCAAACTCCTGGTGTTGGCATTCGGTATGAAGACTCTTTCGCTGAAACTAGTAATTCAGAAATAGTCCTATGCAAATATAGATTCTACAGTATGATATCTTTTTGTTATAAAATTACAGTTACTGTGTTTTCAAATGTGCTATTTCTTGAAATTGATTTGATACAATGATACTTATTTAATATGACCTATTGTGATGTGAGAAAATAATAATAGGAATTTACATTCTATGATAATGTGGAATATATACATGAACCAAAGACGACAATAATTTCAGTGCCTATGTATAACAATAATTCTGTTGTTTCATTGGTCAAAAACAGTCACGTGCATATAGTGATCCCATTTGACGAAATACTTCAAGTGAGTCGGTGTAAGCCCTATGCATTTATTTTGTTCGGTACTATATTGTATATTATCAAATATTAACATATTTCAAATACTATCACCATTTATATTTCTGTGTCTCCTCAACAGTCGCATCACATGTAATTGTATATTAAAGTTTAAACATCAACATCAGAAATTTTATTACCGTACTTAGTGATGAATCAATTGTATATGATCTATAAGAGTCTACACCCATAACACACTGTTCAGTATCTATTTTTAATTATTCGTAACAATGCCCATCCTCACATGTCAAGTCATTGCGATCCAATATTTGTATCACATGCAAACAGACCGATATAGGGTTACAATTACTGATTATGGGTCTAGGTTGAGCTTAAAAGAAATCCAGTGTATCAGTGAATAGTTTGTTTAACATGCTATGTTCTAGGAGCATATAAAGTAATGTAAAAAACAAGAATTACGCGTAATTTTATGTCTCGCCTATATCGCTTTGTCAATAACACAAAAGTCCATATGACAAAATGCACACAGATCAAAACTACAATTATAGTCGTTAATGTTCAAATAAGTTTCAATTGAATTGGATGTGATTAACTTGGTCAAAAACTGGACTTCAACGCAAATTCTCAAAATACACCAAAATTCTGAATTTTTAACCCAAAAATACCAGAACCTGGTAAAATATTTTCTCCAAACTTTGCCCATGTGTTCTGATTGATGAAAAAAGTAACTTTACCAAGTTTCAGTTCAATCGCATGTGATTAACTTTGTCAAAAGTGGACTTTAACGCAAATGTTGACGCGGCCGCCGGAAAAGCAATACCTTAGTCTCGCTTTCCTCGACTATCGTCGAAGGCGAGACAAAAATCAGACTGGACGGAACACAAATATTTGCAATATACAATGCTCTTCTGTGCTATTTCATGCATTTTGAGAGGAGCTGAAAAAGGTCCATTTCTGTTAATGACAGGGGACAGGCCATGGTTGCTACCCACAAATCTGCACTAACACATGCACAACATTAACATGGCTGGTATATCACATGTCAAGTTCCTGCATGAGAATGTGCATGTACCTGGATGTTTATACTGATTGCCTGATATAAGGCAAATAAATGGTCTCTTTAATTTGTCAGTATCCTAACATTTAATGTTGTGGTTGTCATAGGTCACGGACAGTTGGCAACAAAGTTGAATTGTAAAGGTAAACACGTAATCCATAAATGTATCGTAATAAAACCAGATTTGTGAGGATGAACAAATATTCTCATCAGTATAAGGCATATCTTAACATTAAATACTTATCTTCCTTTGTGGGGTTGGTAATCCTTTTCTATCTCCTGATTTTGACTCCGCGACTCTGGCTTCACAGCTGTCTTTGGAAATGCCAGAGAAGTTCCGTCAAATACAAGGATATCAGGTAGCTGCCCACACGTTGGATGGTCACATAAGAAAACTGAAAAGTACAAATATGAAATTTTCAACTTTGTTTCTCGTATATCTGCTTACGAAGGTCCATATTGTACATACAATGTACATAAATAACTGACATTAACTATAGAAAGTTAGCAAGGCTCCCAATATCCCCCACCCTCTGCTTGAGCATCAATATTCATGTTTAGAAATAAGTATATAGAGTGTCAGAAGCATACTTGTCCAAGGTGCGTCCAATATTCTAATAGTTATCCTAAGTAAACCTAATAACCATTTACTGAACCGTAAAATAAATTGTGGTAATTAAGTAAAATAAAATATCAGATAGGACTAAATACATTTTGATAAACATTAGCAATATATTATACATACACAATTATTATTAGTCAACTTAACTGAAATATCTGCTGCTGGGTATGAAGATGAGTTGAACTTAGGACTGAATACATGTTTGTCTTATAATTATATTTTGTTTACCAAACAGTTTCAATCGTCGAACCTGGTAACAATCACTAGTTGTACCAAACAAACCATGGATAACAATATGAAATAAGGAGAAAAAGAAAATTAAAAGAAAAAAATAATTTCCAAACCAAAGTGAAAACATATGACAGTCAAACAAACTTATAAGACTCCATGGCCACATACAAAAGAAACTAGAAAATGTCTGTAAGACATGAATGCCCCCTATATATATAGCAACCGTGACCTTGGCCTTGACCTTGGAACCCTGGAACACAGCGATGCCTGACGTATACTCATACTTGACCTTTGTATAAAGTTTGACCAAAATCTGTCAAAGAATGAAGTTGCTAAGTGTTTACATTGAATCGGGACGGGACGGGTCGGGACGGACATGGGTAACACTATATGCCCCCCCATTTTATGGCGGGGGCATAAAAACACGTGATGGTCAAACAAACTTATAAGACTCCACCTGTAACAAGATACCCCAGAGGGATCATATTGGCGCCCGCCATGTGAAGATCAAGGAAAGTTATTTGTATGTAGAATATTTTCTCTTCATTTCTCAGACACAGCTAGGGACCATGGTGATCATACATACTAAGTCTCATCATGATCCTTTCTGTAGTTTTTGAGAAATAGTGGTAACAAACTTTGACTCTCAAACAAGATCACGGAGAGCGTCCCTAGTGATAGTGATGGCCTCTACAACTTGTAAAATATTGACTAGTGTTGCAAATAAAAGAATTATAAAACAAATTATTTGTTCAGAAATTAAACAAAATTATTCCATTTTGTTCATTTACCTTGTCCAAAGTCGATGTCAAGTAAAGCCATAAAGGCATACCAGGACAATCGAAAATGATTGTAGGAAAAAGTTGTGGTGAAGTCCCTGTTTCCTGCATCAGTCTGGTGTTGTTTCCAAGTGTCGTAAAACGCCTTCATCGTTGATCTGCAAAACATATTATATTTCATTCAAATAAACACCTTTTCAGTGTATATCTAATCTCTTTAGCCTATTGCTACAAACTCGGGACATAGCACCTTACTGGGGTTCACAAATTGTCAGGCCGCAGGGAAAAATTACCTTGTGAGTGGTTAGAAATCCTTTTATCATTTACATATATCTGAACAATGATTAGTCGATAAGTATTAACATGACCAGTTTGTGATGTAAACCAGAACTGAAGTTTGAAAACGGTTGTTAACTTCTATAGATAAGTAATTGTTTTCTCTCTTAGTGACACTACAGCAGTAATAATTTCCTGTGGAAAACTTTGCTACTTAATTGAACATGGGCCTTTCAGTTCTTGATAAGATGTTGATGGACAGACAAAGTGCACTGCCATATGAGCCGATGGCTGAGAAAACAGCCCTTACAACTCAAAATCCACATACCTCACTTAAAAATCTACATTAAAATATTGATTCCAATGAAAATATGGGTGAAAAGAATATCCAAATCGATTAAAAAATAAACACATATCAACAAAATGAAATTGATGTCCGAAGAATGACACAACGCAATTATGACGTTATAAAGTGACGTGTCTTAGTATTGATTTCTTAATTATACACTATCCTTTGTTAAATAAACATCCTTTAATGTATAAGTATGTATAATATGTCATTTTGAAGAGTAGGTCATGAGTAGCATGACTATGGATTTCTACTGTTACTAAAATAAACAGGTAAACAAACAAACTGTGTTGAATCTGCCCTATCCCTAATTTCAAGTGGATTATTGATGATACAAACAATTAACTACCTCAATTCAATATTTTGTAGTGATGATATTATGGTGGAAACAATTACTTCAAATTTATATTAATGTACTCTCCATTATCCATATTTTAACATTATACCAAAATAAAATTATCACTGTTTTTCATATAAATACACTATTTCGTCATTTACTGCTTTGTTTCCCCCGAACCGTAAGGGCTGTTTTCCCAGCCAGCGGCTCATATAAACCATATACTTACAGGCACTTTGTGCAATGCAATTTAAAAAGTTGATGCATTTAATTTACCAAATCATATCATAATTGTAACAAACTCACTGATAATTTTTTCATTATTATTCCCCTTTAGTAGTTCTCATCTGTTGTATTGTGTCATAAAAGTGCATTACGTATTTTGGTATATTTGCATGTTAAAGATTTATTTTCATCTATTTTGTGATATGCAATTCAACATAAAATGTTTAAGTAACTACAGCTTTCCTGTGAAATAATAATGTCAAATAATGTTCAAATGCTCTTCAAATTTTGAAAGAAAGAACAAATTAAAAATTTCAGATCTCTAGTAATTCAGCCTGATGACAGGAAAACAATACTTTAATGGAATCTTTTATTAAATACATTACCGTGCATGAAAGAACTGGAACATATATAGTCACGGAGGACTTGGTAGTGGACCAGGTACATTCCAATATGTAGTAGGCAATCAATCCCACTATCGAAACATTGCATGCTATTGCACACAGTGCAAAGACGATAGAAACCTGCAAAAATTATGGATACTACACTATTCTGTATAATAGTTCATAAAAAGTAACCAGATCATTGAAATCTAAATATACATATGAATGTCTTTATTGGCATTTAAAGGTATTTTCGGGTATAGTTTTTGCGCAACTTCTGAAATAGTCATATAACAATAACTTCAGGCCTACAGTACTTTTACAAATCATATTATCTCCTGTATGAATAGAACATAAACAAACTATTGTAACTGCTGTCTGGTTGATACATATGTCAAACCCCATTCCAAACAGGTCACCCTCAGTTTCGCACATTTGTACGACTGTCATATACGGCCTGGCTACTCAACCATAGCCACTGGTCGATCAGCTGTCTCAGTCCGTCTGTCATATAATTGTTTCTCGGAATACGCCAGCTAATCGACATCTGTCCTAGCTCAAAGGAAGTCATGTCCGGCCGCAGGCACCCCCATATTCTGCAAAACATGCATTGTGCTAAAAGTCATCAAATACTTACATTTTGCCGGAAACATTTCGTATCTGGTTACCACTAATTTACGCTCCTCGCTGGGCAAGGCGTCTTTACAAAGGGACCCTCCACATTCCCTACACACACTCTCTGGAGGAACCAGCAGAAGATCTTCCCCGGACTTTACAAAATAGCTGGATGGCTTTGTTTTTATGGTTTCAGAGAGTGTAGAGGGGAGATCAAAGGGTATTTTGTTCTTTGAAAACACTTTCATTTGGTAAGGGCTGATGGAAGATGGGGTTTTAGAAAAAAAATCGAAAATTAGGTGCATTGCTTCATCATCATCGGGGGAAAAGTCCAACACTTTCAGCTGCTCCTCAATGTAATGAAAGTGATCACACTTCTCTTCCATACAGGTCAAACATTTAAGTACTTGTCGAGAGACAGTCACAATGCCGAATCTGCCATCTTTGGAGGAGATGGCAAAGGTGTCTTCCAACATCCATGTCAATGGTGTAACACACATCTGAAAATTCAAGTTACAGCAGTGTCAACAACTTCTTAATGAAATTGACCAATTTAACAACACCAAAAAAAAATACAACCTGTGATAAAAAGAACCTTTACAGTATTTTGCTGAGTATATTTAAACACATAGTATGACGCTTCCACATTTGGTATGCAATCCTATTTTGTACGAAGTCAGCAAATACTCTCAAACATACTTCATCATTCAATATATATCTTCCTCTTAGGGTATGTTGAGTTACTTTGTCAGAAAAGCGTCACATCAATACAATTTGGGAGGATTATTAATGTCATCAGGTTCGATTTCAAACATAATCTGCAACATGTAAGGTTTCTAACACAACCAATCGTATGGTACTGGCACACTGCCCACAAAAAAGTGACTAATTAACAAGCCGATTCCTGGTCTGAGAGCTCAAGGTTGACATCATCAGAGGCATTCCTCACCTGGTTCGGGAGCTCAAGGTTGACATCATCAGAGGCATTCCTCACCTGGTTCGGGAGCTCAAGGTTGACATCATCAGAGGCATTATCATCAGAGGCATCATCTAATAAAGAAACAAGACAAAGTAAACGCTGAATCAATAACTAAAAGGCAGACAATTTAAATTTATTTCAACATGCATGGCAGTCATTCTGAAAATAAAATGTTTAAAATCTTAACATTTGAGTTCACAATGACATTTTAACAAATGGATACAACCACTCCCATTTGTTGTATTCAATTCAATTTATTTTAATGACATAACCAATATACAGGCGTAGTAAAATGTTAAACAATGCAAGATCATTACAATAGTAATTGATTACAATATTTCATAATATATAGGGTAAAGTGGTCTTACTACAAAAAGAGAAATGCAGTTTGTAATTGAAGCACCACCTATAATTATACAGAGACAAGAGTTGCTTGTAATATAAAGGGAGTAATACAAAGGGAGGTGTAATCAATGCATTTTCAAATGATATCATTTAAATTGCTACATATTGACTTTTTGATCTTTATAGAATAATATACATTATCTGGCATTGTTGAATGCTGTTTTTATAACAACATGCGCTATGCTGTATGTGCAAAGGTGACATGTGTCTTGAACTTGTCAACTTTGCAAAGCATATCATGAAATAAACATTAACTTATTTGTGAAATTGAAAACTATGGCTTCGGACCAGGTGAGCTAATAAATGGCAAGCACGTATACAACTACATAAAGGACAAATCATATGTACCAAGTTTCATAAATATCACTTGAGAAGTCACTTTAGACAAAAATATGTCCACAGATGGCCAGACACCCTGATTACAGTATACCCACACCCCTAACTTTGTTGTGGGGGAACATATAATAACACAAGCACTGAACAACACAACATATTCTAACCTGTCGCTGCAAGACATCCATTACATTTCAGGGAGTCCACTAATTCCATGTGCTGGCATTTTGGATACACAGCTTCTACAAGATAAGAATATAAAGTTTCATTATCTTCCTGTCTCGGTAGTCTTGGCAGTCCCTCACTGAACTATAAAATAAAAACACATAGATATACCCCCCATAAGAATTTTTTTTTACTTTAAAGTGGTCAAGTGTCATCTTTGACTGTCACCTTTCACTCTTTAACTTTGACCGATGACCACTAAAATCTAATCAGGTGTAGAACTTGATGTTACCATACTATGGTGTAAGTATAGAATATGAATATCAATCACAAGTCAGTTACAATATAGGCCACCAAGGTGAGTTGCGTAGCAAAGAGTCGAGTCCTGTATTGTAACCGACGAGTGATTGATATGAGTACTCTATATAATTTGTAACATGGGCAAATTGACAGTGAATGGGGGGTGTCTAATCATGGTAGTTCAATAGTCCATGTACGTCAGATTGCGTCATGTTTTTTTCTAGTCCAAAACGTCAGCCAATCTGTCGTCTGCCATACAGTAATGGAATTACTACACACTTACAAGCTCCGCCCATGTTGTATTGAGTTATTGTACAGGAAAGATCAAAGGAAAATGTGGAAACCATGTTACAAATATTAACTAAATCTGTTGAGGGGTTCATGAGATATCTTGTACACATACTTTTTATTACGGACGGATGCACTGACAAAGAGATTACTATATACCCCCCTTAACTAAGTGGGGGGTATACAAATGACATACAGACAACCTGCTGAATCAAGCAATGCAATCACAAACAGTGAGGCATATCATTATTTGCTTCATCCATACACAACTTAATACTGGTTACATTTTCTGCACAGGCAATGAGTTAAAAAGACCGCTTATTTCATATTCACGGATGCACTTCAGATTAAATTAAACAAGCAAATTCATGGAATTTATATCCCCTGCTTCCAGGACATACTCATCGTGTAGGTCCATTCCAACATCGGTTGAAATGGGATAATTTCCAGGGCAGTTATCACACGGAAATCAATCAGAATTAAGCAACCGTGTTAATTTTGCATAAATAATCACAAATCTACTGCGCTTTCAAACTCTGTCTGAGTCATCATATTGTGTATGTGCATGCCAAAGGACCATATGCTGTAAGGCCTTTGCCTGATTCCTGATCCTGCAAATTTCAAAATATGTGACAGCTCCAACTTCTTTATTATTTCCTAAACCCTCAATAATTGTGTGAAATATCTACAGATTTGTCATTCTCGCAAGTATGTTTTGTTTTTCTAATATGGGCTTCAATAATTATCCATTTAACCAAAAAAGTTACTTCTTGGAGACTGTTCATGCATTTTGTGGAACATTTTCTGGTTATTCCTTCGGAAAACATTTTACAAACGGACACACAACGCACGCTTTCATGATGGAACTATGACATCATAAAAAGAATCTTGGGAAAAAAAATATTTTTTCCGTTATGTCTAAATCTTATTGAGCTATATGAAACCATACCTAGCTTAGTGACATCAATTTTATTTAGGAGGCAGAAATTGGACGTTACCGTTAAATTATGGTCCTTTGGTTGAAATTAGCCATTTGTTTAGGCAGTTTTCACACAGACACCAAAGCATAACAGACGGAAGGACAGACAGACGGGCTGTCAAACTCAGTCTAAGTCATCCTATTGTGTATGTGCATGTATGCCAAATTTACATGTAATTGCAACATAGCTATATTTCTGATGTTATTAAAACATTAAGTGACGTCATCAACAAACCGGATATTTAACAGGTTATGTATCAGCAACATAATTGAAAATATATTACTACAGTCAAACTTGCTCATGCCACTGCCTCTATCAAGAGACCATGCACCGGTTCCCAATTGTAGTAGTGGTTTCATTGTGAATTGAACCTGTATTAAGAAAACACTTTTCTACTTCACGAGGGTGATATCTCATACAGGTTGGACTATGAGTCAATGTTGGGGCAAATTAAAACATATACCATCATTAAAAAATATTACCTGCTTTGGGTATTCTGTCCATGAAATGGCAGCGGAAGGTGTCACAGGAGCAAGTTGTTTTTTTAACAATCAGCACTTCAGACTTCTACAAATAAATTCTTATGATTAGTCGTCTATATAATTAAATTTGCAAGATACATATTTTTTCTATTACCGTAATAACACTGTTCCAGTATAACTATTTATCATATAACTAACTCAGTGGTATGTAGTGGCATAACACCATCATATAATTTTTCGATATGTAACATGTTACATAACAACGACTGTAGATTTCCATTGTTACAATTGTGACGTCACAATTGCGATGCGACAGGTACTAACCCATTGCACTGTGATGTCACAATAGACAGAAAGCAAAAGGCAAAAGGGTGGCATTTTATATTTGAAGATGACTGAGAAAAAAATAAATATTCACGAATATTGCAAAAAATATTGGTTATATGATACATTCGTTTCCATTTCATATCAGATTGATGGAATTTGTCACAAAGTTTTTATTTTAGTTGGCCAGAGGCTCGCTAAAATAAAAAAATCTTAAGACTTATTTCATAAATTTCATATGAATTGGAAACTTATGTAAGATCCTATATTTATAAACATTGCATTGCATAATTGGGGCCTTCTTTCCTGGTGCAGATATTTCAATTGCGCATGAGTGGATGCCCCACCATAGCAATAAAATGGCGTTGCTAGGCAGAACTGGTAAAAATATGATAACGATTTCAGCATGATAAATTTTAAATATGATAATGTTTAAGCCTGCCAAATTTAACTTCTAATTGAAAACATCTATTAAACATTACTTTGAGTCTATTTGTGTTGGAGTCCCATCCCAATACAGCATGCACCCCTGGACTGAGGCAGATTGTCCCCCTATTTTCCAGCACCGCTAGCTGTCCTGTACAACCATCTGGGATCAATTACTCCTAAATCCATTTTTCCACATGAGACTGAGGGTGATGTGACCTCAACACTTCTACTTTCGATTGGTCTTGATCCTCCTCCTCCTTTTCTTTTGTTATCAGTGCCCTTGAAATAAACAACAACATTGATTATAATATAACACAGGATTATATTATGAATTTCACATGAACTCATAACAGCAAGTACAGTCTGTCTGAGCCTACTTGCCCATATAGCCAGAGCTGATCAAGGTTTCATGACGTTAAGCGACCGAGAGTATTTATTGCCTCCTGGAGAGGATGTCAGGCTTTCACAGGATTACTTCCCAGTAAGTATACAGCTGGTTAAGCTGGAATAATGAGGGTAAAATGCCTTGTTCAAGGAAACAACAATGTGCCTCTGCTGGGAGTCGAAACACCAACCTCTCCATCAGTAGACCAACATGCTACCAACTACAGCATGGTGCCTCTCAGCACATAAATTCATGCATGAACAATTCTCATGTTATAAGTTAAATCCAAAATTACAATCTATAATGTTCAAGAGAATATTTAGGCTTGGTAAGTACATTCAACTGTGTTTTCTAATACTAACTGCTGTTTAATTTCATATACTTCAGGCTACTTTACAATATATGCCATAATATTATATCTTTTGATTTAATTCACTTACTTGTATTTGGACATGCCTTCTTTTCAATGGAATTTTGGACATATCCGAAGAAAACTCCCCCTTCACCACTACGTCTTTTGTTGCTGCTTGCACTAACTATTATGAGAAAATAATTATTATTAGTGAATGTTCTTTCAGTTGTTTACAATACGTACATTGTATCTACGATTAATAACAGAACCACACTTATATCATAACACTCGACACTTCAGTGTTTTTTCATCAATAGTAACTTCTTTGAAACACATTATTCTCATCAATTATGATTGAAAGTAGTCTCAGAACTTTTTGATATATATACGGTATTGTGATTTTGTAACTATTTCTTCTTTGATGCTAAATAAATATTTCTGAAATGTTGGGAATAATGTGAATAATTCTGTGTTAGGCTGTGTCACATAGTAAAGATGAGAAGAGTTTAATTGATAATATACCCCATATTTATGTAACTACTGCATGTCACTTGGAAAAAGCATTTCCCCTGCTATTTGAACTGTGGGGCAATTTATTTTCATAGATATAGATAAAATTAAACCATTTTCATTCACCTTTCTTTTACCCATGTCTTGTAGTAGTACTATGACCGAGATATGCAGCACCAATCTCTCCTGAATAAATAGAAAGATAATATTAAATTTACATGCAACTCATGTATGATGCTTAGATATATGAGTGTGTATTCATACGGTGCTTAGATATATGAGTGTGTATTGGTACGATGCTTAGATATATGAGTGTGTATTAGTATGTTGCTTAGATATACGAGTGTGTATTGGTACGGTGCTTAGATATATGAGTGTGTATTCGTACGGCGCTTAGATATACGAGTGTGTATTGGTACGGTGCTTAGATATATGAGTGAGTATTGGTACGGTGCTTAGATATATGAGTGTGTATTTGTACGGTGCTTAGATATATGAGTGTGTATTTGTACGGTGCTTAGATATATGAGTGTGTATTGGTACGGTGCTTAGATATATGAGACCAGGTGAATGGACACCCACCTCAGATTTGTGTTCAAAGATCTTAATGTCCTCGGGTTTGAGGCTGGCCTGGTCTTTGAGGGAGGAGTACTCAAACTGGAGGCGTGAGTGTGCCTCGATCCGCCGCTGGTGGTGCTCGCGGTACAGGGCCAGTAACTCTGTTAGCACGTTCAGAAGACTGTTTGGGTCATCGTAGTCCCAGTTTACCAGGCTCTGGAAGAGAGATACCACAGCACATTAATCATGAGGATTATACAATAAGACCACTGCAAGGATTCTACATATACACGGTATGGATCTATTCTGATTTCAGCAGGGAAATTACCATGACAATACAATTCTTTTTGAAACCCTTGACTGTTGGGGTGATCATAGTCCCTGCTTATAAAACCCCCAGTATTTAAATTCAGGGGGACATATGAGTGTGTATTGGTACGGTGCTTAGATATACGAGTGTGTATTCATACAGTGCTTAGATATACGAGTGTGTATTGGTACGGTGCTTAGATATACGAGTGTGGTATTCGTACGGTGCTTAGATATATGAGTGTGTATTCATACGGTGCTTAGATATATGAGTGTTATTGGTACGGTGCTTAGATATATGAGTGTGTATTGGTACGGTGCTTAGATATTCGAGTGTGTATTCATACAGTGCTGAGATATAGGAGTGTGTATTGGTACGGTGCTTAGATTTAGATATACGAGTGTGTATTCATACGGTGCTAAGATATACAAGTGTGTATTCGTACGGTGCTTAGATATATGAGTGTGTATTCGTACGGTGCACAGATATTCGAGTGTGTATTCATACGGTGCTTAGATATGAGTGTGTATTCATACGGCGCTTAGATATGAGTGTGTATTCATACGGCGCTTAGATATACGAGTGTGTATTGGTACGGTGCTTAGATATACGAGTGTGTATTCGTACGGTGCTTAGATACACGAGTGTGTATTCATACGGTGCTTAGATATATGAATGTGTATTCATACGGCGCTTAGATATACGAGTGTGTATTCATACGGTGCTTTGATATATCAGTTAGCATTTGTACGGTGCTTAGATATGAGTGTGTATTGTGTAGATATATGAATGTGTATTCGTACGGCGCTTAGATATACAAGTGTGTATTGGTACGTTGCTTAGATATCTGAGTGTGTATTCGTACGGTGTTTAGATATACAAGTGTGTATTCATACGGTGCTTAGATATACGAGTGTGTATTCGTACGGTGCTTAGATATATGAGTGTGTACTTGTACGGTGCTTAGATAAATGAGTGTGTATTCATACGGTGCTTAGATAAATGAGTGTCACAAATTGTAATGGAACCCCTGCTATATCATATTGTTCGACGGACATATATATGTACTAGTATGCGCGCACGGACGCTTCCAGTGTAAAGTGGCTTCGCAATGGATTTTAATCACTAATATCAGCATTTTTTTATACCATCGCAAAGACAAATAGCAGACCTATCATCAGTGTAGAGAGTGTATAAAAGAAATAATAACCGTTTGAAATGTCGATGGGAAGTGGTTAAAGTATTTCACCAAGAGAAATACCTTGTAGATAATTTTTCGTCATCTTATTTCACTGTGTTAAGAAGTTTCTGTAAGACTAAGAAGGTAATTAGATGGACTGTTGAGTTAGTGACAACGGACGAAATAAAAAAAAATGCAAAGTTTGGCTTCATTTTCATTTTTTGTCTTATTTTTTACGTTACTCCTACTGTTCAAGTCTGTTGTGTTCGTTCGCTTACACGGTGGTTTCAACACGAGCATCGTGATTTATATTTGATAAATATTTGCATACTTACATAAAATTGTAATCAGTACTACAGACTGCATACTTTACAATAATATTACCATCGAACGTTGGTTGTAATGCTATGGTTCTTAATTTGGTTCTTGCTGAGAAAGCGCGCCACAATTATAACTCACATCAACGCGATGTTGATCGGTGTTCCGGTGTACAGTTCGGCAACGAGCCGGTGTACGTATACAGTTCGGCAACTAACTCTGCGCATGACTGGTTATTAAGCTGGTGCTCGAATATGACAATACACATATAATATACCTATACAGTATATATATGCTTCTCTGTTTTTCTTATTTTAAGTTTTGATAATTAAATCTGTACATCAGTACCCTAACCATACAATATCCTCCATGTAATCAAGATCTTACACCATGATTGTATCTGTAATTATACTAGCTCATGCCAGGCCTAGGACGGCCACAAGAGGGACAGAATTTAAATTTGGTCATGAGTTCATTTCCACATTCACACATAATTGTATATGTAACTTATGCACCGCAGCCATGTCAAAAATTGGCCATGCCGGCCAAAACTGTGTCGCACCCATCTTCCAATTCCGTATCTTTGTTCTACGTTCACGCGTTTTCCCGCGAAAATTTAGTAATCACGTGGACACGATCACATTTGACAAAAAGGAAATCGCATTTAGCAAAAAAATGTAACAAGCATTTCGCAATTAGCATTGCGCTAGAGACGTGTACTACATATGTGGCTTTGTACTGCATGTCTCTGATTGCGCGACGGCCTTCCATACTACCATGTAAGCTAAAAAGTTGTCTCGCTCTGCTCGGCTTTAAACATATAATTTGGCAGGTCTACTATGTGTACGTTTTCAGATAATCGACAAGCAGAGACGTATATATTGGTTTAAAAAATCACGTTTTCATATCATAAAATATCAAAAGTCACAAAAAAGGACCCTGAGAAATGTGTTTTGAGATATTTTTAAAACACACAAATATCAAACCCGGAGCTTCTATACTTTTGCTTTTCTCTACACCTCGACATACAATTTTGTTTTAAAGTATTTTGTGTATAATAAGTAATTAAGTAAATAAGTAAAAAAAAATATTGTATCGCTACGCTGGACGGTTTATATTGGATTTTTTCCAATGGTTAAATATGCTAGATATATTTGATTTAAACATATTTTATTGCGTTTTTACATAGCAATGGAATTGGGCACAAGTTTTACAACTTATATCAAGCCCTTTCCCTGTACAATAATATTTTTTAACAA